>VYZP01078242.1:75889-133989 GCA_013400635.1 Hypocryptadius cinnamomeus | reverse complement strand
AACAAGAGATTGTTGGCCATTTTGTGCCTTCTAATGAAAAGCTGCTGAACTCACAGTAGTGAGACTGTTTTAGTGATAAGGAATAATAAACACCTGAGTCTGAACATGAACTGCCATCTCAAGTGCCTTCAATCCAGACCCAGAGAAACCCACAACTGGTACACCCACAGCTGTCCTTTCCTGTTCTCTGGAGCTGCAGTCAACTGAGAAGAAAGGAACATCTCATCAGAGCATCAGAGATGTGAAGTGGCACAAGTTGCCACAGACTTCATCCTTCTAAACCTCGTACTCAGACATCATGGGATGCTGTTTTACGTGGTTTTTTACATCTGTGCAACCTGTCACACTGCTCACACTCTTCTGTTTGTAGGAACAGCAGAAATGAATCCATTTTTTTGTCAGCTTATTCAGCACACAGCTGAGTTTAAAGACCTTGCACTTGGAATGAGTCTAGCAGTAGCTGCACATTTTCCCAAACCTGTGCAGGTGTCCAAGGAGTTCTGCAGCAGGACAAACTCTCCCTCTTCACTCGATCCAGGTGCTCAAGGCACTGCTACAATTAAGAACCTCACCAGCCAGTGCTAATTCCAGGCAAGTCCTTCCCTAGCAAATACAGACCTTTGAGGGAGAAACTGCACCTCATTTCAGTCTTCAGGTTTATTAGTTTGCAAGTGTCACCACACGATGTATAGAAACATTTCAGGAAAGGTAAATTTTTAAGAGTGTGAAAACTCAAAAGCCAATCTCACTTTCATTCTCATTGGGATCCAACACAAACATATCAAGTGTGTTTGTTTCACCCACTTACACTTTTTGATCTTGTTGTAACAGCAGTGCTGGAACATTACTCAGCTGGATGACCAATATGGCAAATTGTTTATTTTTGTCATCATATCTGAATCAGAAACACACAGAAAAACATTATTAGAGAAGTCTGCCTTGACTCTGTGATTGAGTATCCCACACAAACAATACAAAATATTTACAAACAAGACAACTCTATAATGTGACCATGACTTGCCCACAGTTTAAAACAAAACCAGTTTCCTATTACATCAAGTTTTGCTACCAGAACATCCAGAATATAGAACAGTCCAGAACATCCAGAACTTAAGGATTCAGACACAATGGACTGTAGATTTGACCTAACACACACTGCTTTTCCTGGGGTCTAGTTAAATTGCTGCATTGTAGCTACAATTTTTTGAGAGGCAGCAATATGGAAAAGTTATGAGTAAAAATACTTGAAGTACAATGGTGAGGATGTCATGAGTAACCTTTTGCTTTGGATGGCCATGACAAATTAGTTTTGTAATACTTATTTTTCTCAAATTCCACTTAACTTCCAAAAAGCCACTTATGGAGGATGCCTCTGTGCCTGCCCTCCTACACCTTACCACACTGTGGGATGCACATGAGGTCAGGGATTGTGACTGCCACTTATTCTCAGCAGTTTTCCCCACCCAAGCTGCACCCTTAAGGATTCTACAATCCAGCCAAAGGCTCTCTCCAGCCCAGCACTGCCACTGCTCCTATTGCTGGTCTGCACCCTCATACCACAGTATCACCAGCCGATTTCCATTGAAATTAAAAAGGGCAACCAAGAACCTCCTGGAGTCAAGTGTAATTCTTAATTACATTAAAGAAGAGCATTAGTTAGTTAATACTAATAGGACACGAGAAGAAAACAGCACAGAAAGCACTATCCCATCTATCATTGTTCCCACTGGAAGCCAAATCCAGTAAAATATGTTGCACATACCTCATTGCAATTTGCACTTTGGCTGTTCCAGCTGCTTCTGCATCATCACTGTCAAACACCATCACTTCTGACACACATGGTCTGAAAGAAACCAACAACTATTAAGGATTTGATTTGCCTCTTATTGAAGTGTTTGCATTTAGGTGATACAAGATCTTTTCCCTTCCATTCAGTGGTTTGGTGTATGGATTTTGTAAAATTAACAGCTAAAAGAAAGCCCATTTAAGAAGTAAGTGCAATCAGCCTTAGAAGTATGTATTACAGTGCTTATCAGCAGAAAGTCATATGTCTTCCCTCTTCACTGCCAAAAGAAAAAAAAGCCACACAAAAGACTGCAAAAATAAGGCAGTGGGGGATTTTTAAAGGGTTCCCTTGACTGGTTTTTAGCAAAAACGGCTGACTGCCCAGCAAGAGAAATGTGACTTAACAACTGCAATCCTGTCCTGCATCATGACAGCAAAAATTCTCAACTTTTATTAGATTTAAGTAATTCCTTTGTTTCTTTAAGAAATCAAACTTTCTTAAGCACATTAAAAGTGACAGAGTACACTGAGTGGCCTTGCTGGAAACAGCTATTCTGCATCATTTCCTTCCCAATGTATTCCTCCTCCCAAGTTTTATGCACTGAAAGTCCCCAAAACTACATTCATTGTCTAATTGCCTCAAGAGGTTATGCTGTAGCACATGAAAACAGGATTAGCATTCTTCTCTTCTAAGTGTTTTCCATATTACTGCTTAGCACTCTCTTGTATTTCATCACATTTCAGCTGCAGAGGGTGGCTCATCCCACCCTCACCACTTGGACAGGCACCAAAATGACACTGGAGGCACCACAGGGGCTGGCAAGCTGATAACCCAAACAGCACCAGCATGAGACATGTGAGTGTGCATGGGATGCCTTCTGTGACTGTCCCACTCCCCTCTCCACAGAGCTCCCTACCCCACTGAAGGGACACAGGGCCCTGGGACACCCAACTGACTGCCTGAGCCCAGGAGCTCAATTTACTGAAGCACTGCACTCCCTTGTTAAAGTGAATTGTGCTGTTAACATAAAAATTATTAATTTATCTAGAGAATTAATGAAGATTACTAATGAATAGGGGGAATCTGAGATGAGTGATATTTCACCTCTACAGTTGTGTTTCTCAACTAACAACCCTATAATTCACCTTGAATAGAATTCACCTATAAAATTGAACCTGCTAATAAAAACAGTAGGAAAACCCACATGAGATGCAGGCACCAATACGATCAGTGCCTTGCAATGAACATTTTGACAAAGCCCCCACAGACAATCCAGAAAGCCAGCAAGAGCAGTGACTCCCAACTGTGCCCTTAGTGGGAGAAGTCTTGTGGGCATCACATCCTGCTCTTGCTCCATGCACTTGGGAACTGCATCACTGCACATCCACCAGGCAGTTCAAGGTGCTTCCTTAAACCTCCCAAAGTCCCCTCACACTGGCTGAGGGCTGTCACTGACTGAGAGGAGGGGAGCTTCCCACCTACCAGATGGCTCCACTTCCCTCTGCCAAGGCAGCAGCCACAGCTGACCAGCACCTTCACCAACAGGCCAGCTGTTCAAACAGCTCTCTGTGAGCTTCCTTTCAGCTGCTTCTATTATGGGAAGCATAGGTCATTTTGATAATCAAATTCAACCTGCTCACAGTTTTTTCAGAAGTATTAAGAAACCTGAGATTGAGAACTTTAGTCACTGAATTACAAACAAAGGTCACAGCCAGCAGTATTGCAGCTGACTTTTGGCAAAGCTGAGTCATTGGCTTCGTCCTGGAGAGAGATCTGATGGCTACCTTTGTACAGATGCCTCGTACACCCCGCTGTCTCCAGCAACAGATTCATCAGACACTGCAGCTGACACACCTGCCACCTTCAGTGCTGTCCCTCCAGCTGGGTTTATACCTATCAGGAAAGCACAGGGGAAAACCAAAAGCAGGTGTTAATGAAAACAAACTGTCTGGATAAGCAGCAGCTTTTCTTCTCGTTCTCCCCTTGAAATGTATTTTTTTCCCCAATCAGGTATTGTTAAGCAACAGCACATTTCTGAAGACACAGGGGGCACAGGTAGGGCAGGCTGAGCTCAAAGGTGGCCTTGAAGTGAGGGAATGTGCCAAACTGCCCTGAAGAACAAAAAGTCCTGGGAAAACAGGAGGAATAGACTGTGTGGTGGAGTTGAGAGAGGGTTTCACTGCACAGTGAGTGCCCATTTATTCCCTGGGCCCTGCAGCAGGGTGAGGGCTGAGATTACACACAGGTGTGTTACAGCTGCTTGCCCTGGCACCTCTCTGGGCACGGGTCCTTGCAGGAGATGCCAGGAGAGGCTTCCAAAGCCCTGGAAAGGCAGAGAGGTACCCATGACATGATGAGCAATGTTCAGAAGCGGCAGGACTTCTAAATTCTAGTGAACTTACAAATATGAACCAATAAACCAGCTCCTACTGCAAGGCACCCTTAGGCAGGCAGCAATCATTCTGCTCCCAGCCACCCAGAGAGCAGCGGCTGGGCAGCACTGTTGACCAGGCTCTGGCCAGGTGCATATCATGTGGAGCTGCATATCCCATACCAAGTTTAGCTACAAGAGGGGAACAGCAAAAAAACCACTACCTAAATCCAAAATGTTTGTGTACACAGGACAAAAGGCAGGCCCAGAAAGACCAGGTTAACTAGCTGAACACGGAGAGAAAGAGATTTATAGGATTCAAAAGAGCAGTCACATGCAGGAATACAGGGAAAAGGAGATAGGGAAGAGAAACCAAAGAAGGTGAAGCAAGTTTTGCATGGAGGTGTTATCTCACATAAATTTCTTGTGCTTCAAAACATGGAAAGATTCTCCCTGGAAACCTGAAAATTCTGCATCTTTCAACATTTCAGTGGAGAGGAGCTGCAGCCAAGAGTCTGGAGAACTCCATCTGCCAACATGGCTAACAAGTGCTGGGCTGTACCCAGCTCTTGGCTCTCATCCTCAGAGATGTGGGAGAGCTGCTCCAAGAGTGAGGAGGTGCCATGTGTCACCCTGGGAGCAGCTGGAAGCCCAGAGCAGCAGAGCAGCACACTCCTCTCCAACGGGCTTTTGTTTTTCAGAAGTGTTCCTTCTTTCCCATAGACTTAGACAAGCACATGCCCCCAAACCAATATATGGTTTCCAATGCATATTTTCTTTATTACAAAGCAAGTTTGGGTTCTGGTTGGTTTTCTGGGGTTTGAGTTTGTTTTTTCAGATTTTTTTTGGTGTTTTCTTCACAGTCTCACAAAGCCACTTAAAGAATTAAATCCAGCTTTGAATAAACTGGTGGAAAAGTGTGCAAGGCTTATGGAATACCATAAGGACTTGTAAGGACATAAGGACTTGTGAGCCAACAGTAGAGGGTGCTACAGGTAACACCAATCCTTTGAGACACCTCTGCCATTTTGGGCTCATTTATCCACGTGTTTTTTGACACTACCACCAAATGGCATTTCTCATCTTGGTGCTCCCATGGAGCCACTGGACAGAAATAGAATGTCCAGACCTTTACCCCACAGGCCAATCCCATGAATAGAAGTTAGCACCTGTAACACAATGTATCAGTCATTAACTGAAACCAATGGATCCATTTAACACTGGCATTCCCAGCTTAATCCATCCTCCCTCCTGCCACATGCTAGGACCAGGCTCCTGCAGTGCTGTGGATCATAGGCTGTGCTAGAAGTACGTGGGCAGGGTCAAAATTTTCTTCCTCAATTCTCCTTCATACCTCCTTGTCCATGGTTTTAATAGGAAAATAACCTTCCCACTGCCTGGCTTCCTAAATCTGATTCTTTGAGTTTTACACACCAATGTTGATCTGGGAGTCCCTTTACATGGGACTGGCTCCCTGGGAAAGGCACTGCAGGCTGGCCTCCACCACCAAAGCTCTCTTTCTCCCTCAGTTCCCAATGCCACGGAGCCATTCCAACAGAGAAAGCCTCATTCTTGACCACCTGCCCCCAGCACCTCAGGGCCAAGGGGGTGAATACACGAAGTGCACAACAGTGAAGTGAGCTCTGTACAGCAGGGTGCTACACTGTAAAGCTGAATAAAGATGAATGGTGCCCTGACAACAATTCCAGCCACCCCTTTCCTTACTGGTTTTGCAAAAGACTTGGAATGCTCAGCCCTTTCATGCAGCTAATTAACACAAGATTTGGACTTTCAGCTTTTAGCCTTAAGTCTCTGAAGAGATATCACACTAATAAGAAAGTTAATAGAAGAGTTCAAAACTGACTCAACTCTCCTCCATTTTTCCAGGCAGGTGGATAACACTGCCTGTGGTGTTTCATGGTTTCTTTCACTCACATCAAGAATTTGAAGTTTGCTCTTCTCTTCCTGCAATGGGCCTTGAAGAGCCATGTCATGCACTGTCCTCACATCCAGATCATTTAATCAGAGAATGCTGGACTCTGCCAGACTCCAGGTTTTGCTGTTAATTTCCCCTAAATCGCTCAGGTGTTCTTCAGATGAGAAAGGCAACCTTATTTCAGTTTCAAAGCTAGAGGAGGTTCTGCTCTAGCAGAAGGCAGCAGCAAAGCCCTCAGATATAGTGCTCAGCTCTGCTTCCAGGACACGTGAGCTTTGCCCAGGACTGACCACCCCAGAGCCAGCCCCTGCATTTTGGGTGTTACGCTGAGCCCTCACCCCCAAAATGCCTGAGGAGTAGAATCTCATCTCGTTATTGCCCTGAAATAAACTACTTATGGTGATTATTTTGTCTGCTGACTGGCTAACAGCAGTAATCACTTAATCTGCTTAACACCTGAGCTTTCACTTTAACAGCCTTGGCAAATCTTGAAGAGCTAAAAAGGTTAAAACTAATCAGCATCCAGTTCTAATAAGAATAATTAGTGTTTCCTACTCAAATGCATAATACCTCTTGCTTGTAGGAAAATGGTAGCTCAAAGGGGAAGACTTGCACTTGTGTTTTTTATTGTGTTTTAAATAGTGTCAGCCTTCTTAATGCAGAAGGCGGTGATAACATGATACTAGCTCCCTTTATTCACACAGGCTGTTCAATAATCCCACAAAAAGCAGAAACAAACTGTACTGCTGGTTCACAGGACTGTAGCTTGCATGTTTATATTGCCTTTAAAGCTCTTCCTCACTGCAGCTACAAATCCAGTCCTTTCACCCATTGGATTTAACTCAACTACAGTCACAAGGGCTTCAGACAGGCCCTAGCACTGTGCCCTGGCTGTGCCAACTGCTCTCCATCCACTTCAACCCATCCAATCCAAAAAAGGATGAACCCTTCCCACCCACCAACAAGCCATATGTATATATGAGAACATCCACTATCTCGAAATGTCTTATTTTATCATGCTTACAATCTAAACATGTTTTTGTTGCTAAGAGACCAAAACAGCAGAATTTGAGCACAGCCTTGACATGTCTGCTCAGCTGAAATTAATAAATTCATTGCCACTGATTTACTGGAAACCAGATCAGGATCTTATGCATACTGAGGTGGTGGGGAAGGATTATTATTACTATAATTTGTTAACTATTAAACTAAATTACTTTTCCAGCCCTCCTCAAAAGCTTGGTGAAAAACTTTGCATCAATAAGGCACTGTGTGTCTCCCAGACCCAAAACAATACATGATATTCTGAATAGTTCAGTGCCAAATCAAACCAGGAAACCCACCATGACCATCTATATTTGCACATGAAATCCCTGTGATTTGTGTACACACACGTTTGTGTATAATAACAACACACCTAAATCCGTCTCCTGCAAGACTCATTAGATTGGTATTTTTGTGTACAAATTAAAAAACCAACCCTCCCTCCCAAACAAGACAGAACACAGAGCTGAAAACATTTTTCAGTATAAAGATAACAAGATGACAGACAGCTTCTAAGAACACTTGCTTTTCAATGCTTTATGAATTACATTAAATATAAATGCATGCAGTGCATGCAAATCTTTTCTTACCATACCTTGACCTAGATGTTTATCTCCTGCTCGAGGCTCTTCCAGTCTACAGTTGCCACTCCCAGTGTTTAGGGTGAGCTCTGACAGATTTGCACTTATCTCTGCATCATCAAAATCCATATGGCTTGAAAAGGCATCACCAGCTAGGAGAGGGTCTATCACCAGTGGAGAGCAAGGTGGGGACGGAGAAGAGAGAGATGACCTTGGGGACAGTGATGTCATGGATTTGGGAGTACCAGACAAGGACCTCAGAGCCTGCATGCGACTCGTGGTATCTGCTTTTTGAGTTTTTGCTACTTCATTCTCATGAATAGTGGTGATACAGCCTGATGGCCTAAACCCAGTGGCTCCTTCTAAGAGCAAGTCAAGCTTGTTTTGATATTCTGAGTCCAACTGCTCCAACTGCTCCAGGTGCTCGTAGTAGAGATCAGTGAAACTGGCTGAGGTGGAGGAATCCTGGCTGGAGGTGGCAAGAGATCCTCTGCTAGATGCAAGAGAACCAGGGCTGCTGCTCGAGGAGAGGGAAAGCATGCTGGTGGAGAGACTGAAGAAAACAAGTCAGAAAACCATGACACTGTATCTTGTGATTTCTCATGGAAACACTGCAATGTCACCACATCTCTAAGCCCACAGGGTGTTGCTTTGTTAGCTCAGGCCACACGCATTAGTCCCCAGAGCAACCCAGAACCACAGCAGGAATGGTGGGTCACTGCTCAGTGAAACAGTATCCATCATACACACTTTTCTACTCACCATACCAGACTCCTGAGAGTCCTTGTTTAGCCAAAACAACTCTAATGAACAGTTTCAAACCAATTAAAATCAGTGCCATCCCCCTCCTCCCACATCTCTCTGGAAAGTGCCTATGGCTCCTGTTAATCTCCAAAGCAGACTGCAAAAACCAGCAAGGCCCATGCAAGAAGATGAAGTTATTGCAATGAACTGTCTGACCATATGGAAATTTCCTTCCATTAGTAGCGTTCTTGGACCTGCAGACAAAAGGCAGTATCACAGCTGCCTGGAACTGGCCCTCAGAGATCACAACAGCCAGCAGTTCCCAGAAAGCTGGCAGGATTTATCCATGTGAAAGACTGCTACATGGAATTCAGGGCCAAGAGAGCAAGGGAAAAAGCTGGGGCTGGGCTGTGAAATCAATTCACACGCCTTATTTATCCCTGGAGTTCTAGGTTCAGAACATAACTGACAACAAAATTAATTTTAAGCAGGTGCTGAATAGAAGTCTGTTCAGATGAGAAAGTCCAGACACCACTGCAGAGTTTTCTGCTCAGGAGACCTAGCAAGTATTCCAGTAGTGACTACAACATGTACCATCTCTAGAAATTCCATTTAAACCAAGACTCCTGCTCTGCATATTGAAGACCTTGGTCATTCCTGACCCTCACTTCAGATAGGGGTTAGCTATTAAAAAAATTCTGAATATGTATGAGTGTCTTAAGTTGCTCCACTGAAAAACAGTGAGATATTAATAAGCCTAATAATCCCTTATTTATTATTTATAGGGTAAAAGCTGGAAGCTACGTTTGTATAATTATGTCCATGACCTTATGAGAAAAAGGCAAGTATGCTGTATGTAGTATAATTTTGGCAGAAAATGTCTTCTGACAGATGTGCACTGCAGCACATTTGCTCAAAAAGGCTTCTAATAGATGTTTTTGCATACTGGCAGTATATGCACATCTGTTGAAGCCTAATGAATTTATAGCTTTTCAGTGTACTTTACTATGAAAAGGGAGGGGTTTAAAATTAATCTTTTCCCTGTCAAAAAACTGGACTCAATTTCCTTTCGTACATGCCCTTGAATGCCAGACATTTTGCATTATGGGGTTAATAACAAACACTTATTCTTATGAAGGAGCATGCCAAGAACACTGGGCACACGGTTAGGAAGAAATTAGTTTCACATGCTTCTTGGTCACCTCAAAAGATCCCTAATCAGCTAGGTGAAATGAAAATATGATGCATTTCCACTGCATAAAAGCCTCACAGATAGCTATTCTCCATGCTGGCTTATTTACATGTCAGTCTTGCACTATGATTTCTTTCCAGTCTTTTCGGTGTCATCTTCACAAAATGAAACAGAATCCAAGTGGAGCAGAAGCTACAAACAGAGTAAATTCAGTACACACTGGTAGGAAAAAACCTCAACCAAACAAAAACCCCACCAAACTTTCTTGCTATCAGAATGATAAAAATATACACTTAGCAAAATGATTTGGCCTTGGTGTCTGCAGTCATGCATTAGTCTGGAAATAGCAATCCTCTGTTCTTCTAAAACTACAGCCTGAACTAGAAGCCATTCTTTACACCATATGAACCACAAGAGATTCAGGGATATCTCTATATATTGTCCAATTGCAAGCCACAGCACACTTGGAATTAGAGAAATATGATCATTCATCCATGAATGTGTAGTTGCATTAGTGAGATTCACTCCACTTGCCGTCTGTTAAGCTGTCTTTGACATACTTTATCAATGTAATACTTCAGTAATTCAAACTTTAGTGAATAAATCTCAGCTATCCCTGGTCACCTGAATATTACTGAAATAGAAGGGACTGTGCAAACTCCTGCTGTGAGACAGAGGCACCACCAGGAGGTTGCTCAGCCCGTTGAAGAGCGCCCATCAAAACTGACCCATGACCCCAAGGCTCCTCCTTCCCCTGACTACCCAGGGCCTTGGGTCACTGCTGGACTGAAAGGCCTTTCAGCCCTCAGCTGGGAGCTGGAACTGCTGGCAGAGAAAGGCAGTGGCACCATGTGCAGCAAAAGCAACCCCAGCTGCTGGAAAGGGTCACCTACCTCTTCAGCTGGGTGTGCAGCATGGCCACCAGCCGTGTGGTTTCCTCCAGCTCTCGGACCAGCTGATTTCTTTTGCTGTTCAACTTCAATCTAAGAGAAGACCAAAGAAGGAGATGAGCTAAAGCAACATTTACTATTTTAAATAAGGAGTGAAGGAAAAATCTACTTTTTTGCTGTGAAATCCTACAAAAGTTCATAGGAATACCCAGGACAGAATTTGGTCAGTATGTGTGTTTACCAACTTTAGAAACTTTTAAAATGCAGAACTCAGTCCTGAAAACATTCACAAGACAAAATAATTACAGCTGGTACCATAGAAGTTAATGCTTCTAGGATCAGGCCTCAAAAGAGCTGGGCAGATTTTACTCACTACACACTACTGCATTCCTATAGTTCCTGTGCTAATAAAAGTATAATATCTTAATTTCCTTCCACTAAAGTCTATGGATGATTAAGGGTTACTTGATTTAGTTATTAACCATCTCATTACAGCTTTACATTATTGGCTTTAGCAGCATCTCAGCTTTATTTCCCACCTGTACTGGTTTGAGACAAACACATGTGCACATGGCTGCTCACACCCTAACTGAACAGGCCTCGGGACACAAAATCCTTCCCCATACATGTGTTATGCCTTTGGCACTCCAGAATGTGATCATATTCCCAAAATTCCCAAATGAAGAGGTTCACCTTATGGCAAGACCAGAACCATTTGTCAAATCACAGACACTTTGGGCAGGTAAAAGTCTCACAGCCGAGACATTTACATTTTTTCCAGCATGATAAAACCATGAAAAGCCAATGTAGAAAATTGGTGTCAGCTGGACAATGACCACGTAGAAGAAATGAAAATATGGAGCCAAAGAGAGAGTGAATGCAGTGTGCCTATTCCATATATGTTCAAGATACTGCAGCTACCAGAAACACAGCTGAGCCACCCTCATTAATGCATCCAGACTGTAAAACACCTGTGGGCAATGCTTAATGCAGTATTCATCCTCACTATACATTCCCATGAGATCTCCCCCTGCAACACAGGTAAAATTAGGGAAGAAAGTTGGCATTTTTTTCGGCTAGTTTAGATTCACAGGATATTCCCCACAAGCCCCACAGCCCTGTCAAATACCAGATCCTACAGGAATCACATACAAGGATGCTCAGAACAAACAGCAAATTTAAGAAATTTAAAATTCCATCTGCTGACATTTACCAAGGCCCAGACTGCACAGCAAGTGTAGAAGCTGCTGTGAGGTGCTGGCTGCATACAGAAATGTTACACTACACTAACACTACACTGGGCTATTTTGAGCATTCTTTACATTCCCATAAAGGATCCATTGTGGGAACAGCAACCTTTCCCCAGTAGCACAGTAAGCCTTGCAGATGGGTTGTTTGGGAGATGAGTTCAGAAGCTCTCTGAGTAGAGTGTCCTGGGAATGTGAGGGCACTGCTGTGGGCAGTCAGCCAGGGGATGCTGGTGCTTGCTCCCAGTTACCTCCTGTCCAAAAAGGTCCTGCCCTGTGCCCACCAACCTACCTCTCAGTGAGAGCTTTGCTCTGAGTGTCTCTGGCAGCCTGAAGGTCTTCCTCCAGGCGCCTCCTCTCTGTCTCCAGTCTCTCCACCTCTCCTCGAGTCCATTTTCTGGGGCTAATAAATCGCATTTCTTTCAAGAGCTCCTCCTTCTCATTAATCAGAATCAGACGATCCCGCTCCGAGTCCAGCACGCCAGGCCAGGCCTCGCTGTCAAGCTTAGCCAGTTGGATTTTCAGGTTTGCTATTCTGCAGGGGAAAAAAAAAATGCAGTTATTCCCTGAGGAGTGCCTGATCTCCTGCTCCAGACACAAAGAGGTGCACCATGACCAACCACATCTTCCAGAGCCCTGAGGAAGGCTCTCGGCTCCAGGACAAGCGCCCTCATGTCCCCCTTACCAGAATGGTACCAAGTGACAGCACCATTGCACATGCAGAATGGGATTTTATCTCATGTTTGTTCACAATGGAAAATGAACTTTCTGGCTGATATGCAGTGTCCATAAGTCAGGGAATAATACAACAAAAATTCTGGATGTCAGAAAAGGTGACCAGATATACTGGAGGTGTTTCATGTGCATTACAGCTGTGACCTCAGAGTAGTTTGTGTGGAGGGTATGGTGTGATAATTACCTACTCTTTAATCACTTCTATGGAAATAACTGTGTTCTCCCCATGTACAATTCAGATAAAGATCAGTGGTTAGTCAAAAGCTTAGAAACTCTTTTTTGTCTTTACAATGAGGAAGTGAATCATATCTCCATGCTGCTACTGCAAGAATCCACCTGCTGATTCAACAGGAAGCACTCTGGACACACTGAGGAGCTACACTTCTGGTGCAACCTGCACCTGAGGATGTGAGGAGCTGGAGAGGCAATGTGATCCTACCAAAATCCAGAGCTGCTTATCTGCATCAGAATCAAAGCCTATTTTCACTAGAGGTATCATTCCAGATTTCAGGTGAAAGCCTGTATCACCAGTCCTTCAGCAGCACACCACATCAGCTCAGGGAGGAAGATGATGACTAAAAGCAACAGCAATACAGATGTAGAATTTGATTGACAGAGGAGGAGAGCACAGCTTGTGGCAGGTAAGGAGGCTGCTCACTCCAAATATCTGCCTGCTCCCAATTTCCCAAATATCTGACCTGCTCAGTTAGGTCCACAAACGATCAGCTTTACAATGCAACATACAGAGAGAAGCAGAAAACCAGCAGCAGGCCAGGATACAGAACCAAGGGCAGTAATGTCAGTCTTCCCAAAGGAAGCTGCCTCCTTTGTATTCACTAACCTGCAACTCTTCAAGACCTAGCATGCTGATCATGGTAGTTTGATGAGAAACAATAGTAGAGATAAATCTGAATTAGAATTACCAAGGACATGTGTTTCTGAACTCACACAATCCAAAAAATCAAGTGGGAAGCAGGAAATGGGAAGGACAGGATGGGCTGGGATGAAAAAAATTTGAAAAAGTTAGAAGGCAAACAAGGAGAAAAAAGTACTTCGCAAGATATTTGCAAAAAAAAAATTCACCTGACTGAACATCAGAGAGGCAAGGCATATGTGCCCCTTCACGTGATGAGCTCAGATTAATCCCTCACTTGGGTTTAGCAAATACATAAGAAATGGAAGTGACATGTAAAATGTATGTCCAATATGCTTCTCTCTCTTTGAAAAGGGCTTTGTGATCTGGTGACAGACTTACTGGACTTAAATCAGGCACAGCAAATAGCTGCAGGTACTGATGTGGATTCATCTCTCTAGAATTTGGTTTATGGTGCAGAAGTGCAGAGGATGGTGTGTGCTTCCTCCAGCCAACCAGCACACAGGCAGGCACAGAGCAAATTCAGTGCCAACCAGCAAAATCAAAGCGTGTGGAGTGAGCAATAAGATGCAGATATGGGCAGCAGCAGCTACAAGGCTCCTGAATGGCCTTGGAGAATAAAGCTTGTCTTCCAAGCTCCAGAGGCCAAGAGGAACCTGAGCCCAAGAGAGCTGTGAAGGATTAGGCTCACAGACACTGACCTGCCTTCACCACCACAGGAGACAGACATGAGATCACCCTTCTGAAGAGAAGCATCACTTTCTGTAAACCCATTTCCCACAGCAGGTTGCTTACTCTAATAAAGTTCCATAATTGATAGATATTCAGCTCAACTATTTTTAGGTCGTCTTAAGAGCTGTTTTGTTTTTGAGTGCCTGATTAAGTGCAATACTGTGCTCCAACGAAGAATTAAGTGGCATTAATTCATAATCCAAGAATTCCTCAGTGCATTTTGAAGGGATATGAGTCTAAGAGGATTGGCTGGCATAAATCTGATCACTTTTGGCATACATTTGCATGCATATGGCTTTTCCACTGGAATTTGTTCTCTATGCATTTCCAAGTCTAAAAGCTTTGTTAAACTAACCTCCAGTTTTACCTTTGGTACATGATTGTTATTTTCCCCCTTCTCAGTTAAAATGAGGTTTATTTTTCTATTTTTCCAATGAAACAGCACCATCACAAAAGAAACACATTGCAGAAAGTCTGCACTTGGCTGAACACTCCAGCCCCTCAGCATTCACTGCCTGAGTCTGAACTGAGCCAGGCTGGGCTTGCAATGCTGGCCTCAGGGCACACCACCTTTCTGAACAGCCACCAGACTGGATATACAGATAAGGAAGCTCAAGTTTTATTTCATTTTTCTCTTTCTACCTAGAAAAGGCAGTGAGATGACTGATTCATTGTCATAACAAGGCTCTTTTTTGTTAATTAGAGAAAGTTAGTACTTTCTATTATTATACAGCACAGGCAAAGCACATAACGTTTTTAGTGTCTCTGGAGATTTTTCAGAGCACATGCATCTCCACAGGAGCATAAGATGTGTATCTACACCCAGTAATTAACAATCCTGTACCGGATAAACTTCTGTTCTTGAGAAAAAAACACAAGCTAAGTGGGAGGTGTGGTTTAAAAACTGACCAGTCAAATACCCACCATCATTATAATGTTGCTTAATGTGACATTAAAGTATTTCATTTTAGGAGATTAAAAAAATATACTTCTAAAATCCCTGAGTTACCACCAGTCACACAGAACCCAAGCTGAAAATTTAACTGCTGAAGAAATTAGAACAGTGCAGGGTGCAAGTGCTACACAACTGAGTTACTGCTGCGTGTCTGAAGTTGTACAACGTAATTTAATTGCATCTCTGATTACATTTATGCTGCAGCAGATATCTCCTTGCTGAGATGTAGCAATGACAACCTTTTTGACATGATGCCATTTTCAGTTTTGAATATGATTAAGTCAAAGGTTTGTCACTGTAGCTACCCTGTGTCTTTTTTTGGGTTTTATATTATCTGCTCTAGGGGTCTGTTGTCTGCCTGAGCTGTGACAGGAAAGGAATTAGTGGTGGGGAAGGGAACTGGGTCCTGGCAGTTTTGGCGTGGTGAAGTTCAGTCAGATATTCACCCACATCTGAGCTTTCAGTCTGGCCCACAGCAATGGTGCAAACAGTGTCTGAAGAGCCTGCTTTCTAAAGCACCAGCCCCTTACAGATCTAGTAGTTATAAACTAATTAATATGAGGACCAACTTGATTTCAAACCCTAAGTTTTAGCTTTTCAGATACCACAGAGCTAAAAAAACACATGTATTTCCATCACTTGGCTCCTTCACAGTTCGTGCGTGGGCAAAGTACTTAGTCTTCTATTGTGTTTTTGGAACATTTTAATGCTGCTGTGGGGACAGGAAACACTTCAAACATCACAAGGAAGAATTTTCACAGGAACAGAAGGTTCCTTGTGAGTCACTATACCCATAGTATTGTTCCAGCTTTAAACCAGTTGAGGTATTTTTTTCTGCAGCTCCTACTAAATACTGTGCCAAAACCATGGTACTTCGATAGCTGGAGATCTTTCCATTTTAGCATCAACTATTCATGTCCATTTAGAGCCATCTTTCCTCATGAAAATGTTTTTTAAACTTTGAGAAAAATCTATAGATAACCTAAGACAAACATGGGGTATGAGCAGCAAGTATTCCTTAACTGCAAGGTGTGTTGTATGCCCCTCATCATCACTTCAAATGAACCACAGTGCTGTCTTCATAAAGTTCTCTCTCTTTATAAAGAGCAGATTGAAAGAACAGGCTTGTCACTATTCACTTGCCCCTCTTTGGAAAAGATACAGGATAAAGGAAGAGTATTCCTCCTCAGTCTGAATGTGTAAAGTCAGTGTGAATTAAACTGAAGCTTTCAGCAAAGCTTAAAAGCAAAAGGTAATTTTAACATGTCAAATTAACCACTGCAGCTGAAGGAATGGTATTTTTAATGTTGCTTTTAAAAGTCACTGAATCATTTGAATGTCAAGGTGGTTTGGCAAATCTTGGACTGGCACAAATAAACAGTTCTGATAAAATTTCTCCAGCTAAGAAAAGAAATATAAATTTGTCAGAAGCAATTGGGCACACAGTTTTTGACAACTGCCACAGACACAGATCAAATTTTATGCCACTGAGAAGCATGGCCTACTGGCCACTCCAGTACACCAAAATGAGATCATTATGAGTAACCTCAGCCTTTACCTCTTACTTCTGGCTGGAAGAAAAAGCCTTCTCTTTGCATATATCCCAAGCACAGATTGTACCATGCATCTGAACTTTGTTATTCTGGAGTTGCAAAGTCCCTCTAGAGCAGTTAAAAGTGAAGAAAGTCACCACCACCAATGGTTACACCACTGAACAAAGACTAGGCCAGCCAAAGTCTAAGTAATAATTCTTCATGGTTTTTCATTTAACTATGCAGTTGTGTTAGCTATTATCTATTAAAAAGTAAATCCTGGAAAGCTTTTGCTTAAATTGGCCTGGTAAGTAGATAGAATTTTTTTTTTAATCTATTCTTCATTCACTTGAGATCAGAGGGCAAAGGTGAAAACTTACATTCTTACAGATAAGCTCTGGAATTGCAGCATTGACCATATTTTGATGTAAGGTGTTAACACAATATACATTTCTCCTTATCACACTTAGGCATGCAAGCATTCATTCATTTCAAACAAGGTAAGGAGATGCCTTGCAGTACAGTCTCCTTATTAGGAATGGGGAAGCACTGGCAACAGGTAGCAGAACCACTTATGTCCCCATAGGTGTGGCCAGACTGAATTCTTTATGCATTAGTCACACCTTAGTAATTTCTAGGATGGTTATTTATTTCTTGAAAGATAACACTGGCCCAAGAAGCCTATTGTCTCACTGGCTCAAAAATGACCACATTTACTTAGCAGCAATGCTGGGTTTCAGGCTGGTGGCTCCTCTTCTAGTGAAACTTATCCTCAGAATGAGCTGTGTGACAACCAAAGAGGGCAATGGGCCAAGGAATTACCTTCTCTTTGCCTCTTCATACTGCAGCCGCAGTCGCACCTTCTCGGCCAGCTGGTTACTGCTGCTGCCCAGAAACTGAGACAAAAACACCACATCAGCAACTTAGCAACCACTCCTCCTTTGAGATTTCCCTGACACTGTTACAAGTGACACTTGATCTCATCAGTCATTTCCTAGTTAAACCAATCATAACACAGGAACATGCTGCACTTAAATACATTTTTCATTATTTCTTCATATACTTAAACCCTAGCAAGATTCAAAGGCCCTTTCTGGCCTAGAAAGAAGAGAAAATCCACCACATCTGCCTTGGGCTTCTATTTCTATGAACACACAAATACCTTTGCAAAGCTTCTTCTTAAATGCTCTTTGCATCCTTAAGTGCTGCACTGCAGTTTGGTTTGGATGACATCTTGCTTTGGCTGCAAAGCCTTAAAGACAAGAGACATCCCACCATGCCCAATCTGCAGATCTTTACTAACATGTGTGGCCCTGACTGCAAGTGGCTGCAAACCTTTAAGTAAGGGTTCACAGGTGAGGCTCTGTGCTATCCTGTGAGAAATAAGATATATCCCCAGCACTGATCTAGCCCTTACCAAGGCTGGGACCAACCTGACACTTCTGATCTCCTTGCACGTGTGGGACTGAAGGTTTATGAGCACTACAACTTTGGGGGCATCAAAATATCTGCATATAAGCTGGTTTTGTCATTTGTAACCCAGTAAAGCCAAACACTCTTAGGGGAAGAGTCCTCATTGGAGCTTAGCCCAATGCTGCTCAATCTTTCTTGTCTCATAACTTATTACTATAAAGAGATAAAGGAGTGTTTGTATCACAAGAAGCTACACCTATAGGCAAAATCAAACTTCCTTCCCTTGTATTCCTACCTAGGTTGCTCTGATAGAGACAGTGTGGGGAAACATCAGGTTGCCCTCAGTGATACATAAACACTGCACACAAAAACAGTCACACTGCAGTTTAAACCAGAAGTTATGATTTCACAGAAACTTGTCCATGCTTGGAAACTCACTGTGAGGTAGTTCTACACACAGTTCAGAGGAATGTCTCCATGTGCACAAGGCTTCCCACACATTACTCACATTTCCTGAAACATCTGTCTGGGAGCTGACATCCAGGTACTGCCGGGGTAGCAGAGGGCTGGAGCTTTCCACAGACATGCTGCTGGCCCACAGGTCTGACTGGGATCCTCTGTCATTCACAAAGCTGTCTTTTAACCTGGCTAAGCTCTAAAACCACACAAAAAAATCATGAGGTGAGCTCACTTCTGCCCAAAGTACCTTAGCAGCTACATAACTTCAGCCTAACCCCATGACTCAGATCTGGCCATGTCTGCTGTGCCCACTCAGACTCTGCAAACTCAGTCAGAAGTATTTTATACTTCTCACTTCCACCATATGAAGAACTGCAGTGCCTGTGGTCCAACCACAACACAAAACTAGTTTAATAAAAACCTCAATTACGTATCTGAAATACAAAATACTTAAATTACTTCTCAGAAATTCAATCTTCTAGCAATGGTGACATGAAATACTATAAAGTTTCAATACCTGAATGAGGTCTTGTTTTTCCTTCTCCCCTGACGTGATGGCCTTCTTGAGAGCTTTCATTTCACTTAAAATGGCTTGTGCCTCATCAAGTTTGTAGCCACCTTGAGTGTCAGACATTTTCATGTCAATTCTGTATAGAAAGTCAAAAAATCAGAAAACAGTAAGCTGACACTTAATAATATCCAGTTAATTGAATCATCCTAGATGCATGTGTCTTGACATGGATTTTTAACAAAAACCACTCCAAACTATAACAAGGACAACAGAAGGAACAAAAGACCCCACTCCCTACTGCCTAAGTTACTCCACTCAGCAGTACATTAAGCTTCAGAGCTCTGATTTCAGCAATATCATCATCTCTTTGACTCCTTAGGGAGGACAAAGGTGCATACAAATGCCCAAAACAGTGTGTTAGGGCAGACTGCTGCTAGCTGCCTTGTTCCTAGCCTAGAGAGGATCAGCTTAGCCATCTACGAGAATTACCTCATTTTCAGTCATGATTTCAAAAACCAGGCACAGACTCACATGCACATATGTATTTGCTTGCACAGTCTAATTACAAGCCACTTCATCCTTCCCTTTCCTCAAAGGAATTTTACCAGGGTTGACCCTTATAATAAATATTTATCTGAAAGATGCCAGATGTCTAGTCACACAAAGTACCTGAAACTTTTCCTCCCCTTCCACTCCACCTCCAGTTTTTCCTCAGTGCCCTAAATCAATGGCTCTTATAATTAAGACAAGAGGCTGTAGTGTTATCCATATTGAGCAATACTGAGTAAAACAGAATACCAGTTAACTGACGAGATCCTGGTTCAAAACCTCTTTGCCATGAAGTCAGTTCTAATGTGGTCAATCCCATACAGGCACTGATTTGAGAGAACTCCCCCTTGGCTGTGTACTGCTTTCAGCCTAAAGATATCATCAGCAGCATATTTCAGCTTATGTTATTTACGCAGCTATTTATAAATGTAGTGGGGGATGCATTGCAAGCCAGAGATGTTCTGAAAAAAAAGATCTTGAGAACACACTTACTTCTTCAGGGTTTGAAATCCATGCTCTTTGTACTGGAGCTCTTGCTTCATGTGAGCTACTTCTCTCTTGAGTTTATTAACCTGCAGCAAGGTGCCACATTTTTAGAATGCTATTTTATACGAGTATTTAGGTACAGTGCTACCCATCAAATTCAAAATTTATTCAGTGTAGACAGTACTCTAAACAAAGTTTCCAGGCAATCAGCTCATCTCAAGAGCAGGAAACAGCCCTGACTGCCTCCTCATCAGGACATTATCACCAGGGCTTTATCCAGTAGCTGCTATCACACCTCTTAACAAGGGGACCAAGGGAAGTTCCAGCCACGTAAGTGGAGAAGTTGAGAAAAATTCAAAAAAGAGAGCAATGGAACACATGTTCAACTTTGCTCAGAAATGTTTAAAACCTTCCCAGTCACTATTCCCAGCATCAGGACAGGAGTTACCCTGCAGCACCTGAAGCCATCCTCCAAGCTCCCCAGAGAAGACCCCACTGCACAAGTAACACAGCAGGATGATAATCCATACTGTAAATGCACTGACCCTACAGCTTGCTGTTTTATATTCCTCCACAGAGGCCACACTGACCTAGTTTACTTTAGTCCTTTCTTCCTCCCAAATTGAGCTCTGCATGAGAGCACACCCTCCCCTGCTGACAGCCTGCACTAAGCCCTGCACAGAACAGCTGCCAGTCCCTGG
Source organism: Hypocryptadius cinnamomeus (assembly GCA_013400635.1). Taxonomy (NCBI): domain Eukaryota; kingdom Metazoa; phylum Chordata; class Aves; order Passeriformes; family Zosteropidae; genus Hypocryptadius; species Hypocryptadius cinnamomeus. Next base: position 113,251 of record VYZP01078242.1, on the reverse strand, counting down.
GGAGGACCCCAGCTCTCCAGCACTGCAGGAGCCAGCATGCAGCTCCACATCCCACAGCCATCCTGCACTGCCAGCTGCCAAGCCAGGCTAGTCTAAGGGGGGGGTTAAAAAAAACTGTTTTAAATTCCTAAGACTGCAATGTTAGAAAATTGTGATAAATGACCTCCTAAATGGCAACATTAGCTCTCCCAACTGCTTTGGCATCTCCTTTCAGTATTTGCCATGAGGTCTGGAAATACCTGAACATTACTCATGGCAAGCAAAGGTCCATTTGTACTACTCACCCTGGATTTTGTAGTAGCAATCTCTGCTTTGAGGATCTCGGGGTCATACTTGGAACTTGATGAGGAGCCAGAAAGCACTGGAACAAACACAGAGACGCTTCAGCAGCTCTTCCTTCCTCCCTACACTTTTACCAGCCCACCACAGATCGAGATCTCACATCACTCCTGCACACCCAGACCTCCACACATTGCTGGTGTAGGTCTGTTACCCAATTTCCACATCTCACTGCTCAAAGACAGGGCAAGGCAATAGTGCAGTCAAGTACTTCACAAAAAGTGTAGAGTGAAGGGGCCAAAGCATGCCCAGCATCTCCAAAGTCTGGATTTGTTCCAGGTTAACACACTTAACTCAAACTCCCAAACACGTTCACTCCATTCAGTGGTGTGGCTTCCTGCATTTCCAAAGGCATTTAACAGAACTGAAGGGACAGGCATTGCATGAAGGTTTACTTCATTTTTTTTTTTTCAGACTTCCTCATTGAGCAAACAATCCACTGAATGTTCAGAAACAAAGAAAAGCAAAGAATGAGAAGAAACTGAAAAATGTGATGCAAGCCTTTTCACAGCCTTGAGGACATGACCAACCATACAATGTGTCACACCAGATTAAATCAATGTCCCATTAAGAGCAGAACTCTCTTCTCAGCAGGGCTTAAACCCTTCTGCCTCAGAAGGTACAGAAGCTCCCTAATGTGCAATGTTGTTAGAGGTAGCTGTAGGCAAGGGAGATATTCTGATGCTTGCAGCCATCAGTTTATGCCCTATAAAACATGGGAAAGCATTTCTAGTTATTTCTGTTTGGTTGTATTTTTCAAGACAGATCCCATCTCGCCCATGTAACTCATGTTCTCAGTGCACTGCTCTGGGTAGAGCAGTCCTAAGAAAAGAGCAAACCCAGTTCTTTAGAGATGAGGGACAGCACCCTTGTCAAACAAGAATCCTTCAGCTGACAGAAAACCACATAAAAAATTCTAACACCAGTGACAGGATTAGCCAGAGGAATTCTCCACCATCACACACAACTCACAAGAGTGAAACAGGGGGAGGTTCTTGGCCGGCAAGAACACAGAAAATCTGCAATACTGAGGATTATAACAAAAATTCTGGAATGCATGCAGGAAATAAAACCTGTTCTGGACATTTTCCAGCTCCTAACTAGTACTAGTAAGGAGGAAATACAGCATTCTATGAAGATTTCTGCACCAAATCTTGAAGCAACATTGGTATTGATGTGTTGTGGCACAGAATATGGAGCACAAACTGCTGTTCTTCACACACAGAGAGGCAATCCAGCAGTGGTGACTTGCAACATGCCATAAAATACACACCTTCAGCTCCACTAGACCATCACTCAACTACCTGGGATATAGAACTACAAAAGGGCCTGGGAATACTATCCAGGATGGACCTTCTTGCCATGTTTCTGTTCTTTAAACAGGGGAATCAAGGAAAATACCCTGTAAGTTAACTTTTTCACACTGAGCCAACCACCACGTTTTTTAGCATTTGTTGAAGCCCATGCAGAAAATCTGCACGTTGACTGCAGCGACTGAGCCACACACAGGAGTGTTTCACAACAACCAGCCTTTACCAAACAGGTGCTGGGCAGACACCATTTCTGAAACCAACTGATCAAACACAGCACACCATCCCAGTGCTCCATCCAAGGGGCAGCTTCATGCCTTTTACTGTCCTACAGGGTGCACAGCTGAGGAAAGAGCTGGTTAAGAGCTCACTAAGTACTCACAGCTGGTCTGGGAGCCCAGCTTGTGCTCCCAAACATCGTGCAGCTGCCGATACTCCTGCTGGGCCAGCTCAAGCCTCTGCTGTTTCACTTGGTAGATCTCTTTCTGGGCAGCAATGGCCTCCTGGGCCAGGACCAGGTAATCCTTCAGCATGTGCTCCTGCTCCCGCCGCCATTGCACACGAGGGTCCTCTATCTGAGTCGTTTCTTGGAGAGAGAACACAAGAAAGCAAGATCAACACAATGCAGGTTTGTTCTGCTACTTGGAAAAGCTCCACTGTTTATGACATTTTAAAAGTCTCTTGCCCCATCCCTGTGATAAAAAAGTTGAATAAAGACATTTTCCTTTTTTTCTAAGGAGGTGACTGTTGATCCACAATGAACTCCAATGAGTTCTGACATGCTGAACAGAATAATCCACAACAAAACTGTCGTGTAACTCTCCAACTTCTCTGCTGCTGAAGCTGCCCTGGTTCTGGCTCTTAAAAACATCCACCCAAGAACATGCATACACAGTTCTAAGATACTGACACTGACTGTTATACTTATCTTTATTGCAACTGCTTTATAACATTACTAATAAAATACCTCTACTATTTCACCGATAAAACTTTCAGAAAATATCATTGCCACATAACTGCATTATACTGCACCTGACAACATGAAAGCAATTACAACTCTGCCCATCCTCTTTGGCTGCCAAATGGCTTTTATTGCAGGGGGGAAAGAAAACCTGCTCACTTAGATTCCAGAGGCAAGTAAAAATAAAGTCTGATTAAATCACAGATTTGTGAAAGCATCTTAAATGACATTATAGAAAGAGGATCTCAGAGAGGAGTAAACATTTCCTTTGGGGAAAGCGGGCACAGCAGTAAATGACTGAAGGATATGGGAGGTGGAGTTTAGGGTAACATAGGGAATGCAGCAGTTACAGCACTTCCATCTCCGTCACCCCAACACAACCAATACATTCTTTTCCAGGTTTCTAATCATGAAAAAGAGGTAAGGTCACAGACATGCAGCTACTCCTAACACTAATGAGGTAAATTTATTGTCAGTGTTTGTCCCTGTTTTGTGAAAAAGTGCCCAAAACATTTTTCATTTCTATTTCAAGGCTATTACATGTTCTTGTTTGGAGCAGGTTCCAATATTTAGTGGACCAAGTGCTCTGAACTGTCTAAACTAACATGCTTGAATAAGGATGCCTAGTTACCACATAATGAATAATTAATAGAAAGGACTTGCTTGAAACTATCAGTGGGAATCTAATCTGCATATCTTAAGAGCCTCTTTAAATATTTAGTAAAAGCTGCCAGAGTGGAAGGTATGAGCAGCTCGTAAGACTAACACTGCAGTACACAGGATGTGGGGAAAAGAAGTCAGACTATATTCTTAGCAGCAGAACTAGAAATAAAGGGTTTACCCAAGGGATGGACACTCAATCCTTTTCACAAGCTGTCCATGATCATGCTGAGGAGAAAATTAATTGGCTACTCCAGCAGTAAGTTGGTTCTAACAATATCTCAAGACCCAAAAAAGCACATGGCACTTCAAATTACATGGCAAAACTTGGAGGAGCCACAAAATGCATCAAAAAACCCCAGAACAGTTTGTAGAAGCATTTCAACTGAGTCCTTTACAGGTCCTGCAAGCAGAAGCAATATTTCAGCTGACATAATATTAAAGCTAGGCCTGGACCTGAAAAACTGCCCCAAAATAATATGAGGGAAAAGCAGCTGCTTGTACCAGCTGTAGGGGCCCTCATGGATAGCACTGTGGTCTTAAAGGGAGCAAAAGAAAGATCAGGAGGGCACAGAACCTGTAAGACTCTGACATCCCCATGCTCCTGCCGTCATTCTTTCTCCCAAATCCCATTTTCCAGATAAACATTACCCCCCAGATGAAGTAACTGCCTTTTCTCCAAAGCTGAACCAGAAGAGGAAAGTCTGGTGTTACCCAGGGAGCTGCCCCCACATTCCCAGACATGCAGCTTCCCTGGACACAACTGCACAGTCACCAGCAACTGTGACTTAGGGCTCTCTAATGCCCATCATTAAAATTGTGTTAGCAAAGTGCCCGTGGCTCTTGAAGTGCAGGACACTGGATCATAAGTCTACCTCAACGTAAGTCTTCAAGCCTGGTTATTTCCAGTTTTTCCTTCGACTAGCAGCCCATTCTTCCTAGAATCCCAAGAAGGGTGGTAGAAGCTGCTGCAGGAAAATTCCTCTATTATGAGCAATGAGGAGGAAGACTGCAAAAGCCTCCAATCCTGAGCACCTCTGTGAGGTGGGGAAGCGCTGCCAGTGCTCCAAGCCCATCCACAATCTGACCCAGGGAATACTCAGCAGACAGCTCACAGAGAGGATGGGCAACACACTGAGGTATTGAAATGCTTTGTGTCCAGATTTATTCTAAATATTCACCTCAACCTTTTCAGTAATCAAAGCACTAACTGTAAACCCTTGATTGCAGCTCTGAGCTTTGGTTTTCAAACATGTAAAACCAATCAACGAAAGTGTTGGCCAAGGGCTCTCACTGAGCCCATCTACTGAGAAATGCATAATACATTCAGAAGTGAGATGAAAGAACTATAGAAATGCAGGTTATTACATCATTTGTTGTCTTGTGAATTCCTAATTTAATGTTGAGCTTGTCATAAATAAATCTGCTTGCTTCATGTTGGAGGAATGTAGGTTTACAATGCTTGCATCAGCATCATTTCTTTGTGCAAATCACACTCCAAAGTTCTCCCAGAGAGGCACACTCAAGGCTATGCATTAATACTTTATTAGGAATATTGTGGGTACTCAATTCAATTTAATTGTATTTATTTTCCCTCAGAGGGGTGGTTACAATTGTTCTCCATCTTGCTTCTTTTAATGGCTCCTGCCTTTAGATTTCATTTAAGTCTATTCTTAGGCTCGTTTCTGATAATTAGTCTCAAATACTTGTGCAGTATGAGCAAGACCCAACATGGCTCCATTCCCTTCCCACCCTCAGCAGTTCCTTCCTGCCAGGGAACCTGCCAGAGACCTTGGAGAGGAAGAAGGTTTTGGACACTCTCCAGAGGATACTTCAAGATGACCCACAGAGCTGAGCTGCTTGATTAGGTTAAGGTAAATGGATGTGTTCTGCTCTGTCGTCATCTGGATGAGAGCTGGCACAAGAAATATGTAATGAGTTTGTTCCTCTTCTTTTTAACTTTTTAATTGAAATTGCCATTTAAAAATTGAGGCCTCTGACATCCCATAGAAGTGGAAGTTTTTAAAGGCACTGTTACTAAGCAGGTGTCAGCACAGTTGGAAGGCTTCTCTGCATGCCCCCAAATCCTGTGGTGCCTGTGAGTGGCACAGACCAGGGGTAACTGCCCCAGACCTGCAACCAGACCTCTGCATGTTCACCCTGCACCAACTCAAATGCATAAATAAAAAACTGTTTGGTTTGCCCCAACTGCATTCAACCATCCAGGCTGGAAAAGGCCTTTAGGATCACTGAGTCCAACCTCAAACTTAACAATGCAGGAGCTTCTGCTAACTGAAAGACTCCAGGGGTCCAACAGGCTTCCATGTCCCACAGCTTCAGGTCAAGGCTATTTTCCCATTCCTAGACTGCAAAATGGACACCAGACCTGGTCTTACAGACCTACAGGAGATCCAAATTTGTGTCTTGCAACTTAGCACCTTCTAAAGCAAAGTTTGCCCACTCCTCTCCCGTGCAGATCTCCTTTGTGTGATCCTACAGACTTGCCTACCCTTTCCAACTTCCCAATAAAAAGAAAAATCAACATCCCCTACCTCACAGAAAAATAGTTAGGATGAAGCCATTTAAAGATATGTCATCCTAAAATCACAGGATTTAGATAAGTTCTAAATAAAAATATTTATGTCACCTTACATCTGGAAACTTATGATCTTTGTATTGCCAGGGTCAATTAGAGCTTTTGGGAATAGACTTTTTTCATTCTGCATTTTTAACACCCAAGAGAAGCTGCTAAAGCTTGGAGGGTGCAGTCTCAGGCCAAGTGAAGTTGTGGCAGGTTTGAAAAAGGGAAGGGTGTGAAGATGAAGATACCCAAGGGGGGAGAAAAAATCCACCACGGAAAAAAATGCACCAGACTTCCACATTTTTTTTTTTTTTAAAAATCATGTAATTAAAAAAAAAAAAAAGAAAAAAAAAGAAAAAAAAAAGTTTAAGTTCTCAGCTTAGTCCTAGAAGTAGATTTAAAAAACCCCACAACTTAAAAGCACTTCAAGGCACTTTTGTCTTTTAAAAGTTTCTCTCAGCACAAGTTGCAAGCTCCCCTAAAAGGGCCTGGACATGGTTCTGCTGTGAATTTCTGGGCTGCAGCTGGAGCTGTTCTGTAAAGAGAATCAAAGTCACTGATTTGTTTTGCTTATTACTTTTCCAGGGGATTTGTTCTAGCATAACCCATTACAGTTATTCTAGCAATGTCTGTAATGATATAACAAATGCTGTATTTTCTTATAATTCAAATCAGCTTATAAAATTAACTCTTCTGGTCTATCAAGCAATCTAGCAAAGGGTGTAAGCAGTGGCCTAATTTGAGGGCACAGGATAGAGACACCCCAAGCCTGAACCCTGAACAGGACATTCCAAGCTTACTCCAGGGTTTTGTCTCCAGCAAAGGCAGAGTGAGCTCCTGCTGCCAAGGGAGCTCCTGCTCATTCAGTTCACCCCTGCCAGGGGAATCAACACAAGACCTTTGCACTGTTTCTGATGGTCTTGCCACAGGGACAAATTCCAGGCTAAGAACAAACTCCACATCACTGCTACCCAGCTGGACTCCTCAGCAGAACCAAATCTGACAGAGGTGTGTCCATAGTACTGGCTTGAACGCGGCTGCCAATTTGAAGATTGCTACCCAAAAGGTGTCAAATTCCTGCTCAGAGAGGAAAGTACTTTGTATGATGGAGAAGGACTGGATTTGATTTCACGAGCTGCAGATCTCATTGATTCTAAAACATGCTGTTAGCAACTCTGTGGTTTTGTGTTCAGTAAACTTTAATAGAGACACAAATTGCTCTGCAAAAACACAGCAGATGTCACTTACTGGTGTTGTGGTCTATGTAATAGACTCCGACCTGAGGGTCATAAGCTTCTTCCCATCCTAAGGGCAACTCATCACTGATGCAGTCAGCAAAGGTCAGTGGTTTAGTATACCTGAAATGCAAAATAACATTTAGCATGAATAAAAAAACACTCCCGCATGCCTGTTCCAAACAACTGACCAGAGAACAAATGCCACAAGGGCTTCAGTATCAAAACCAAAGAGAATCGAAAACTATTTTAAAGCCTTTGTTCTTATCAAGTAATACACCACCAACTCTTCCCTTTCTCCATCTGAAGTTAGAGCAAGATGAATTCATTCTGACAGAGCTCCGGAGCCTTGCCTGGCTCAGCCAGTGCTTGCTCGACAAAGGAACATTAAGAACTTTGCCAGAAACAATTCCTGCCTCTCCAGTGAAAGAATGAGACTGTTTGCAGGCAAGTCCTGTACCAAAAATATGTAGACAAGAAGGAGCAAGACGAGAAATGCAATTTGCATAGCATGAATAAGTAAGACTGAACGATCAATAGCAAGTGCTGAGGACTGTGGGACTACTTGTCATGCAACTTCTCTCATTTGCATTGCAATATGCTCTGTTTCATTAATGACAAACAAGATTAGTTTCTCAGTATCAGAAAACGTGTAACCCACTCTGTCCGAACAAGGAAGTATTTCCACAGCACTGCTCTGATGAGTTTTTCTATTACAGAGCACAGCCAGAAACACTCTGAAGGCCTGCATGGCTAAACACAAAGCTGAGAGTACCCACTCCATGAGTGGCCACACAGATTTTAATCACCAAAACCACGTCCCTTTCCTCCCTTTCACTCAGAGTTAATGAGCTTCAGCTTGCACCAACAAAACTGCAAACCAAACCGCACTGCAGGGAGGCACAAGCCAGGAGGAATTAATCCTGCAGGTGCCTCACATCCCCAGCTGCCAAAAGCACAATATGCTAGAGGCCCAGAGATCCATCACACAAGCCCAGTGCTCTGCGTGGGGGATGGGTGGGTGGGTGGATGGATGGATGGATGGATGGATGGATGGATGGATGGATGGATGGAAGCTGAGTGTGCCTCCCCAGAGAAGCCCTTGTGGCAGAGAGCACAGGACACACTGTACACCACCACAGTCCCTCCAGGCAGGCACACACTGAGAGCAAAGGGGCGAGCAAGCTGCACCCAGCTCTGCCACATGCCAGCAGCACATCACAGGGAGACAAGGAGGGACAGAGCAGCTCTGCAACCCACTGCAAGAGACTGAACAGCTTTCCAGCCACTCTTCCCTATCCAAAGGTAATTAAGGAGGGCTGACAGACAAAGTTTTACTAACTTTTGAGCAGACGTCATCTGGAGGCACTGAGAACCAGCTGGTACTCCCATATTAACATCTTACAGTCAATCATTGTTAAGAGGAATCTTGGGAAAAAAAGACTTCAGCCAGAAGATATAGCCTTCAACTTTTATATATAAGCATTCAACATAAAATCAACACTTAACAACTAACGTAATTCCCCCTAAATATGACCTACGAGCCTGGTATGCAGTGCGAATGGGGTGGGACCATTTTTGTAAAAGCCATGTAAGCCACTAACACCTCTAATTTACCTGCTGTTGCATTTCCCTTTCAAAGCATTGCCTTTGCCATATAAAGCAGAGTTTCAATCACTATTCTCTCAGAAAATTTAAATTTAATTTGAAGTTCTGCTGTGCAAAAGAGCTCAGAGCTTCCCTTCAAAGGGAAACTTTCTCAATAAAGTTTCACTGCAGGGTTTATTTTTACTGTTCTTAATCTAGATTGTGTACCAAATGTATGTTTGTATAGAAAACAGAGATTACCTGAAAATAAAATAGAATCTCAATGCTTGTGATTGCCATCCCTTATCCCATGTTCTTCCCTGTGGATCAAGCTGTTTCTTCAGTCTGAGTACCCAATATGTGCTGCTCTGAGTTGATCAAATCAAAGATGCACAAGGGTAAAAATGCAGAGCAAGGTCAGATACAAGCCACTCTCTGGAGATAACAGAGATGAAAGTGCTGTAGCAAACGTGTTGGCAATGTTAAGTTAAACACCAGGGTTAACACTTTCCTCCTCTCTGAAAATGGCATCAGCTTTTATTTAACCATAGTGGTTCATGTGGATGCTGCACAGGTAGGGGAGAGGGAGGGCACAGAGCTAAATGCTGAACTAGATGGAGCTGCTCCCATCCCCGACAGGGGCCCAGTCATACTGGGATCACAGAACCATGATGTATGCTGAGCTGGAAGGGACCCACAGGAATCATCCAGTCCATCCCCTGGCCCTGCACAGACACCCCCACAATCCCACCCTGTGCATCCCTGAGAGCACTGTCCTAACGCTCCTGGAGCTCTGGCAGCCTTGGGGCCATAACCATTCCCTGGGGGGCCTGGGCAGTGTCCCACCACCCTATGGCTGAAAAAACTTCCACCTCTATCCAACCTAAACCTCCAGGCTCAGCCTCAGCTGTTTCCTCAAGTGCTGTCATGCTCTTGGTACAGATGGGTGCCTGCCCCTCTGCCTCCCCTCATGAGGAAGCTGCAGACCACAATGAGGTCTCTCCTCAGTCTCCTCTTCTCCATGCTGAGCAAACCAAGGCCCTTCAGCCACTCCTCAAGCAGCTCCTCCTCCAGACCCTTCACCATGCCCGTGGCCATCCCCTGGACACTCTCTATTGGTTTAATGTCTTTGTTTATACCGTGGTGCCCACAACCACCCCCAGGAATGGAGGTGGGGCTCCAAGGCACAGGAAGTGTCAAGGGTCTTCTCCAGTGCATCACTTGGTTAGTAACACTCCAAATACTGCTGTGAATTGGTGGCATGATTGCTGCTCTGCCACTTCTGTAGAGAGCTTGGTTAGAAGAGGTGCAATTCCATCCTGTGTCCGCAGGCCCTGGCACTGCACACCAGCTCCATCCAGCCCTGCAGAGTGATTAAACCAGGAGCCATGCATCTCCCATGTCCCAGCTACACTGCTCAACAGTTTTGGTGAGGGATCCAAGCAAGAATCCCTCAACACAAGCAGTAATTAAACCTATACTTAAAATACATTAGGTAAGGGTGTGCTGCAGACATAAAACACACCTCAGTAAATTAATTTGTGTTACACACTGAGTGGAGTTTCTTGCAGAATTCTGCTCAAGAATCCCATCTAACATTAATATTAAATCCTGTCTTGGTAAAAAACAAAAACCGGTGTGAAGCTGCACTATCATCCCCAGGTCTCTGGAATACTTTCATCAGGGAATGGCACTGTAGTGCCAACTTTGGTGCTCCAAAGTGTAACACCAAACTTATAAAGCTTCTGTTCAGCTTTTGTCCAGTCTTATTTTGTTAGAAGCAGCTGAATTCCTTATAAACGTGCTCAGAAACTGTCAGACTCCATAGGAAGCCAGGACCAAGCAACTGAAGGATGCTTATTCCTATTTTCCATATGAAATGCAATGCATGAACTACATCCAGCCAGTTCTTTCAGTTAAGAGTTTTGGTAAAAGGAAGAAAAAGGCAAGGCAGGATCAGTCTGCTATAGCAATGATACAAGCCAACTGGAGACTTGCCAGTTACTAGGGCTCAGAAGCAGACAATTATTTCACTTTTGAGACTGATATTTTCAGCATATCCCACAAGGAGCACCCATCACCAAACACAGACTAATGCCCTTATTCCTGGCTGCCTATAGCTTCCAACTATCCCATTTGTAAACAGAATAGTAATTAGTTTTATAACTAAGAGTGTAATTCCACTTGTTATAGACAAAATAGCTATTTCCCCAAGTAACTGCAGCTTCATAACCATATTACTTACTTTTCTAAGCTCCTTTCCCTAGCTGTTGTGGGAAAAACTGTCACAAATCAAAGTAGCAATGGTACAATTAGATGAAAGACATGTAATGTGCTGCGTAGCAAGACTGAATACAGCATAAAATAAAAAAGAGATTATTTCATTGTTTTAAGATATGATTTTAGGGGTTGTTATGAAGACTAAAATAAACCAATTTTCCAGAAGGGATCCAAAAAAGCAGTGTTTCCCCAAGCATACTCACAATGACGGATTAAAGAGCAAAAGGAGAAGCTTCTTGGTCCCAGCAGGACATGATTTAGTTAGTGCATTACTGCTGCATAAAACAGGACTGTTCCTCTGCATGTGGGAAGTTAAAGCTAGGACACATCTGCAGGACTATTCCTTTGAAACCTCTCCTTTTCAATTCACAAAGCTTCCTAGCTGCCTTGAAAAAAATCTCATCAGCTCAGGCAAACCACATTACCACACAATAGGTTCTCCCTGCAGCTGGACTCAAAGCAGCAATGCACAAAAATACACCCCTTTCACCACTGTGCCTGTAACTAAGGAAGGACACCTGCAAAGTGCTTTGTGCACTCCTTACCCTCCTTCCTTAGGGAAACCTTCAGATGCATTCACCCAGTTTTCACATGAAAGCAATGCACCCAAAAGTTCAGAAAATCCTGACTCTACGACTTCTGATCTCCAGCCATAAAGAGGGAACCAAGGGGCAAAATTAAGGTCTGTACATTTAGCACTTTTTGTGAAACCCAAACTGGCCTAGTTAAAAGAGATGACACTTTGGGATAAGAGTTTGTTTGCATCTCCAAGCCGTGCTCCCTTTGCTCTGACACCCATCAGACATCAGTTAGCTCTGAACTCTTCCTCAAGTGCTTCATCTGCTTCTAAGCTGGAGGCTGAGCTTGGTGTAGGAGCTCTACAAGAGAAACTAGCCTGAGCTAGGGAAGACATCTGTAAATCATAGCCTAACTCTGGCCTTCCAGCTCACCCAAAAGTAACCCATATCTCACACTCATCATACCTGTGACTGCCATTCCCCCACAGGTATGTTTAAATTGGAGTCATTATTAGGAATAATTAGTATTTTGAAAAAGACATATCAACCTACATTTATCCATTTCCATGATATTTTCTTAGCTTCCAGTATGCAATTTTTATATTTAATTTCATTCAAGAAATTCAAATTTACTTGAACAAGTGCAATTCCTCATTAGGACACCTGGAAAACAGGTACCCACAGCAACCACCACACGCAGCAGGTCAAGGTTACTGTTTCAGAAACTAATCCTGGTATCAGAGGTAAAAAAACAGCATCACCCAACCTCCTTATCTGAGGAGCATCTGACAGTCTTCAGGCAGAGACAGGATGAGGGCAAAGCCACTGCTCACCACCAGCCATGCTGAACATCCCGAGACACTTCCATCTTTGCAAAATGTTTGCCCACAGTAGCTCAGCTATTTGTACAGCAAATGATGTCCAAATCCCACTCCCATAGCACAAAATAGAAAGTTAGCTTCCTACCTCTATTTTCTAAGTCACATTATTTTAAAATGAGAAGGGTTTCTATATTTCTGATTTTTGATCACCTTCAGTTTCTATCACAGATAAAACTGGAAGCCAGTGTTATCATGTGCAAACAGTATTAAATGAAAACTTGCTCATCTTAGATTCAGAAAGCCTTTCTATATTCTTGAACTCCACTGTTGTCAATCAAAAACCTCATTACATGGGAAACTGAAGGCAAATAATCCTTGTATAACCAGTTTTTGATTGACAGAAGGTTTGTTAAACATGGCTGTACAGAGATTCCTAGCAGGAGCTGGAGATGGGTGACCTGTGCCACTTACAAATCTGGAGTTAATACTGCAGCAGTAACAGAAATCAATTCTGAACTGCCTAAACCAGGAAATGTTATTTTTATAATTACTGCATTTTGGTATCAATTGGGGCCTCCAGCAGCAAACCACGAGCAGCTCCTGGTGAGGCTCATAGCCACGAGGCTGTGAGTGCACGCAGGTGGATGTGCACTCGGCAAACACCGAGCTTGGGTCACCGAGAAGGGAAGGTTTCTAAACCAACAGCCAGGGCCAGGCTTCCACAGCGTGCCTAAACCCACTTAATCCCCGTGTTTGCAGGGCTCCTCAGAGCCCCTAACAAAGTAAAGCCATTTAAACAGGAGAGCCTTACTGTAATCACTTCAGGACAGATCACATGGCCTCCTATGAAATCCTTCATGACTCCACCGGTGAGAGGACAGCCCAGGGGATTTCCTGCAGTCTGCTGTACCCACAGCAGCAGCTCACTGCACCAGGAACAAAGGCAGCACCTGGATCACTCCGGACCATCATGTCAGCTCCTCTTACAGCTACAGCCTGAGCCACCAGACCCTGGCAAACACCCTACCAGCCCTGCTGAGCTCTCCCCCTCCCTCCTGCACTCACAGGTACACAGCAGGTGCAAGGCAGACAAGCCCTTGGGCAAGAAGTCAAGCCAGAGGACACAATAATGAGTTATGGCAGATACTTCCACTCATACCATTTCTCTTACAAAACCAAACTTTTTAACCCAGCATTTTGCAGGTGAAGCTTGGAGTCAGGTTTTATTTTCAATGGCTTCTGTTTATTTATTTTTTACACAGCATATCTTCATTTCTTGTTTGAATAAAAATCACTGCTCATTATGTGCGAGGATGTGCTACACAGACCAGGATGAGCTAAAAGCACCTCGATTCCAGCTGTGACACTGGGCTTGCTGTGCACACCGAGTTTTGAGGAACTCAAACTTCCAGCAGAGCTGCTACTGGAACTCAGAAGGCTGCTGCAAGAATCACTGCCAGGAGGCTCCACACGATGACATACAAGCTTCTTTGTTTTTAATGAGGTCATCTCATTCTCAAGACAGACAATGATTATTTTTAAACTTCAGCACAGAAAAACCTATCACTTTGCTGTAGTCCTAGAAAATTTGTCTGCAATCTCCTCCTTGCAAAAGCTTTTAAAAATAGACACCTACACATTTATTACTCAACTTGGTGATCCAGCCCTCAAACACACCAGGGCCATTCGTCACTATAGTAACTATTTTCCCTGGGAGCATCTCCCCTACTGCAGGGAGGATTGCCTTTGGAGGCTGCAGGTGTGGCAGTGAATGTTTTATCATTTTGCTGGCAAAGCCTTTCTCACCCCATCTCCACACACCTGTGCACGATGAAATGCTCCCTTGGATTCCCACTCCAACAGCAGTTTAGGGAACAGGCAATGGGAACAACTCATCCCCAACAGCATCCTCAGCAGGGACACAGCAGGCAGCTCCAGGCCAAGTGACACCTCAGTGGCACCAAAACCTCACCAACTGCAGAGGAGCTGGAGGGGGAGACCTCTATACCCAGAGGAGCAGAAAGGCCCAATTCAGGACCACCATTAGCAGAGAACACGAATGTGCTTGCCAGGTAACAAGGAGAAGCTTTTAAGAAGTGATCACAGATTTCAGAAGCTTCTTAACTATACTCCAAGGAGAGTATAGTTATGAGAGATCAAATACAACATTTCAAATTTTGGAAGGAAGACATTATGCCAAAACCCACACAAAGGCCCAGTCACCTTAAACTTCTGGTTACCTCAAGCATATGTCATTTCAGTGATTGCCAGTGTGTGGTCCTGGTCTTGCTATGATAAAGGATAACTGGGAACAGAATTACACTCTTACAGTAAAATGGGGTCAACTCTGAGGAAAAAAAAAATTGAAGCTGTTAGTGTAAACCAAATAAATTTGCTTAAACTACAACATAAATATTACTAAGAGAAATGGCTTAAAATAAATAACACATCTCCTCAAGCAACTCAAACTGCAGAGGTGTTTGCTTTTTAGAAGTAGTTGTTTTGATTGGCATGGTTATTGATTACCTTCTCAGCCTCCTGAAGACCTCTTGCCCCTTGTAGGTCCTCCTGGCCCCTGATGCTTCATGCATTGGGCCACCTCTAGGATAAGCAAGTCCTCAGAGCTTATTTTCCAAGCTATCCTAATTTTATACATTTTTACTGACACTCAAGAACTCAGTGATGTTTTCTGGCCAGGTCATGAGGGTAATCTCTGTACCTTGTTAACGTGATCTTGAGATGTGTGTAATTTGCCAATTAGACCCTCTACTGCTGTCACATGTGCAGATAACATTTAAATTCTTCCTTTATACAGAAATTACCCACACACCGCCCAAGTAGATTCTCCACAAAAGAGATCAGGAGACACCAAAGACATCTGAAAGTCAGGCACCAGTCTGTATTTCAAGTATTCTGAACACAAATGCATTTATATATTTCTATTAGTCAAATAGTTTCACAAAAGCATTAATCTATATGATACATGATTTATGACCCCACCAGGCACAAAAAGTATGCCTAGAGCACCAGTACAGTCAGCTGCTTGCTTGTTCTAGCCACTTCTGCAAAGGCCTGCATGTTTACAAGCTCTGCTTTGCACACACTGACAGTCTGTTTGCCTGTGTATGTCTCTTCAGTGCAGATCATTTACCTCTGGAAGCAAAGAACAACGAAGTTATTTGCAAGGAGAAGGCTATCAAAAACCACTTGCAGGTTTTAGATCATTCCCAGTGATTAACAAACCGGTTCTGCAAGCAGGAGGTCAGTCATACCTTCTTAATCACCCAAATGCAAAAATTCCTGGGATAGTTCAAGGTTAAAAAGTCAAGAAATGGGAGATGAGGCTTCTCACAACATTAACTTGCCTGCCAGCCTCTACATCCTGCATGCTTTCCTGAACCAATTAAGCAGAAAAGATATAAAAGTGTAAGGTACAACTTGAAGAGAACAGTACAACACTACTGAATTAAAAGCACACAGGAGTTGGAATTTAACCATGCAAGTAATTTAAACATCTTTAATTTTAAATAGCTAACATTGGTTTTTAAGTTTGCTTTCAGTTCTTCTAGGATGAAAAGCAACCTTGCCACAAGCACAGCCTGAGCAGATTAAAACTAAGTCAGCTTTCTCTTCACTTGGAAGCTCAGCTGTTCTTGAATAAGGGGACTGGTCACTTCAGAGTATGGGGTAAACTGCCTACCAAGCATCCAGAGTAGTCAGACTAGCTCCCTGACATATTTGGGAGATTATGAACTGGAAGGCTCTGTCTCTGCTCTTACAGCCTGCATTCCTGCTTCCCTGAAAGGCTGCCTGGTGTGGGTGGCAGCAGTTTATATTGGCAAGATGCCTTGAGATAAGGAGGTATATAGGACAAACTCCCCCCACAGTACAGCTCCTAGAGCAGGGAACCAATAGCTACTGTCAGAAAAAGATAAATATTTGAGATCTCAGCAAGGAGGCAAGTATGAAATAATTGCCCTACCTCAGCATTCAGGAACACGTGCAGTGAGCACTGGGCTGGCCATCCAGGCAGGAATGATGAGGAAGAGATTTGGGACAACTGGGCTTCATCAGACACTGAATTTACACTTTATGTACAGTGATTACAAACCTGAATTCCTTCCGAAGAAAAGCATGGTGCTGTACTTCTCACCAGCATGCTCTATCTGTGAACAGCAAATGCCTCCTGCAACAGCTGCATCCTGCAACCTGCTCCTGTCAGCTCCTGTGCCCTTTATTCACATGACATTTGAAGTGGGAAGACAGACAACCCCAGGGTGGCATCACTGGACTAATCTAATCTCCCCAGTGCAGAAAACAAGCATTGCTAGTATGAAACCCTATTTAGGAAGGGCAAGGGAAGTACAAGAGTTTGTTTTACATGCACATGGTTGGCATGCTGCTCCCTGGTTCACCTCCTGCTAGCACTGGGCTAATTGCTCATCCATACAGCAGCTTTGGTAGGGCTGCCTGCTTGCTATTTTTGCATGATACATGTTCTGACTGAGTTATAGAGCTATCTGATGGTCCCAATGCCCAACAGCAACATTGGCAGGTTCTCTGTCTGCAGCCCTTGCAGAACACAGTCTAGGCAAGCAGCAGGGCATCACCAGAGCATCTTCTGCTCCTTGCCCTAAGTCACATCAGCTGCAGGCACTCAGCTCTTCTGCAGTGTCTGAAAACATTACTGCATGGCTCTGATCTGACATCAGCCTGCCACCTTGGAAACCTGGCCAGATGGAGCAGAACCCTGCTACACAGAGGAAACCACCAAGGCACAGGAACCGCCAACGGGCCTCAGAGCACTCACAGGGCCCCTCCAATGCCACTGGAAACTCAGCAGTACCAGGTATGGACAAGAGCATTTCTGGCTGCCTGCAAGAATCAGAGCAGATGTCTGGTTGAGATGATGTCAGAGCAGAGGAGAACACAGGAGAACAAAAATCCTTCAGCTTGCAAAGCAGCTGTGAATTCCAGATACAGAATACTCACCCGAGCATAAGCATAGCCCTGCAGACTGCAATCCACGCCATTCCTTCAAGAGTGGCAAACCAAAACTATTTCAACAGACTCGGCCTTGTGAGTTAGCACTAAGGACAGACTTTGGAAATGAAAGCATGGCAATTCACTTCTGATCCAAAGAGGAGACAGCCCAGGTTGCACAGTCCTCAGCTCATGAATGCAGCACTTAGAATTCACAATATGAGCTTTACAATCTACTACTGTTGCTGTAAGTGTTGAGGCAATGGGTTCTCAGATCCTGAAAAGCCATACTGTATAAAAATTAACAAAAATGTCAGAATAAGAACAAATTTCCAGGACAACCTTCTGAGAGTAAAGCTTTAGGAGAGGTAGAGTTAGAAGGTAAGAGTATAAAATTAACAGATTTAGTATCTTTTTCATCCAAAGTAACAAAGCCTTGATTTACCATGTAGTTAAGCCACAAAAAAAATCATGCCAAACTGTGCTTATAGGCAGAACTGTACAAAGCACTAAACATAGCTCAGTACTTCACACATTGCAAGGGAGTCGATACAAATCAGCAACTATTGAAGGCTGCTCACGCATCTGAGGACAGCAAAAGCGAGATTTGCATCACCAAGTGAGTTTGATTGATTTACTCTCACAAACATCGTTTATTTTTAATGACCCACTATGAATATATTTTGCCAACAGATCAAATTTGCGTTAACATGGAAGTTATAATGCCACTTGCTCTCTTGCATTCCCCTTTCCCATCTACCTTGGGTAGTTTAAAGCCCACTTAACAATCCTTCTGCCAGCTCAGAAATGGCACAAGCCAGCTGAGGATTTGGTTTCTCAATTATTCCTCAGTTCAAAACAGACAGCATTTCTTTCCACTAAGCAGAGACTCAGCATACGTATCACTTTATCACTGCTGCTCACACTTCATGCTCCAGGTATGTGCCAGAGACACACCTTACATAGTCTCATTATTAATATTTAGCTACTCTTTTACTTTAGTTTATGACCAAGAGCACAGGAACCTCCTTCCTTCCAAAGGAGCAATCTTCCTCTTTCCAGCATATCCTGGTGAAGGTGGCTAAAGCACAGACTGATGGTGTCTTTTTGCTGTCTCTGTATTCCCACTTTGCCCACACCTATGCAGTAGGTATGTACCTCAGTCAAGCTCCTGGCTTGTCTGACAGCAGAGACACCAGTGTCACACCACCGTCCCAGCTGTTCCACACTACAAAATGAAGAGGTGAATCCCAACTAACAGGGTGCATTTCATCCCAGCTTTACCAGCCAGATAACCCCTAAGAAAAAGGCCAGAGATGCCAGATTTGTCCTAAGTATTGTGGCAAACAAAAGCCGAAGGCATGGCACGAAGTTCAGAGCAATGAAGAAGCTGGCCAGCAAGGCCACCAGCTTTGACAGAAAAAGTGTGCTCACACCATCCTGAGCTTTGTTCAGAAGCAGGCTCTGGACATGCAGCACATCCTCTGTAATTTCACTGGATACAGCACATGCCAACCTATACCAACCCTGACAACTCTGCCACTCAACATGACCAAGTACTGTTTCCACAGGAGCATCAGAGGTGGTGTCATTGCTACTCATGTCACTCCTCAGCAAGCTGATTCAGCTATGCAACAGGGAAACAAATCCTCGTGTACTACAGCAAAGGGACTTTCCCCATCAGCAGGGGCAAGTTCCACCTCCCCACCTCCCTTGGGCTGAGGCCACCCCATTCCACAGGACCTAAAAACAAATGTCCCAAGGTCATTAGTACACATCCAAATTCCTAGATCTTCTGAAACTGAAAAAAATCTGAACTTGTTAAGTGAGATAAGGTTTTATGCAAGTGCTCTAAGCTAAGCGTTTAGAAAGGAATTATCAAAGACATCAGTAAATGCCTGAATTCCTCCAACAAAAAACACATAAGGGTATGTTCCTATAGCCATGGAGAAAGACAGGTTTTATTCTATCCTTGTCAAGAGGAAAAAAAAAATCCACCACAAACCAATGAATTTTAAGTATCTGCTTCCAAGCTGCAGTGCAGCCTCAGCAACAGAAGTGCCACAGTCAAGCAGTAACAATACTTAGATTTCTTCTGGAAGGCAGCATTTTTCATTTTACAGCACATATTTATAGCAAGTGTTGATTACTTTTTTACACAGCAAGGGTTGCTTTATCTGTACAGTGTCACTTTCCCAGGACATGCTTCAGGATTAGAAGCACCCAAAAAGCATCTTAGAAAAGGATCAGTTTTTAGGAGATGCAGTTATTTAACCTGAATTAGCATGTGACTGTACAAGTACATGTTAGTGCAGGGGAGAGAGGGAGAACTGTGTTGGATCCACAGCACACAGACATCAGCAACTGAGCCAGGCTAAGTGTTTGCTGCATCTCTCCCACCTCTCTACACAGCTTCTCCTTGCTCCTCTTCCCAGACCAGCAGCTGTGCACCCTCCAAGCCCTCCCAGGAACTGTTTCTGTTCAGGAACAGAGCAGAGCAGCACCCAGACCCTTCTGACCAGGGCATCCCCAGCTGGGTTAGGGGGACTCAGCAGCCCACAGCATGCCAGGGACACAGGAGTGTCAGGAACAGAAGCAGCCCTGGGGAAAACCACAACACCCCTTGCTGGCTGGGATGAGCTGTCTGGCTGCTCTCTCGATTTCTAAGCACCAGACTCACAGATGAGCTTCACCTGCCACAGAATCATAATTAAACCTGGTCCTCTCAAGTGGCCCATCTTCTCCAGCTGCAAGAGCTCGCCTTGCTACTGCCTTCAGGCTCATTATTACTTATAAATGCATGGAAACAGTCAACTGCAGAAGCCGATCCCTTCGATTCACACAGCCTGAGCCCACGGTAGCCCTGAGGGGACAGCCGGGCTGTGGGAAGGCATCTCCCGGCGCCGAGGCCGGAGCCGCGGCCGCAGCACTCGCTGTCAGCCGGGGAATTCGCTCCCTCACTGCACCTTTTCATCTCGATAAGGATTTTCAAGGTCATGATCGCTCCCCTGCTGCCGGCTCCACTGCAATCCCAAGCACGCAGCCCTGGGCCCCGGTGCTGCTCCCACCCTCGGCGTCTCCCGGACACCGGCACAACCTGTCGCATTCCTCCGGGCAGGCAGCCCAGCCTTGCCCTGCCGGCACCACTGTGCTCCCGGCCCAGCAACACCTCTGTGCCTGTGCTGCAGGGTCGGGAGAGCTCTGAAATGAGCCTCCGCCATTAACACTCCTCCATTAAACACTGTACATAAAACCGGGTTCCAGGCTGGCCCAATGCCTCACGGAACTCAGGGGCTCCCGCGGCAGCGCAGGCCGCGCACACTGACGCGCTTGGCTGCACCATCTGCTGAGCCTGTCTTCAAGGGCACTGCGTGGGGACTGCCTTGGGGACAGCCCCTGTCCCCAGAGCAGCCAGCAAACCAGCCCAGCAGCAGCAGCCAAGGGGAAAGGAAGAGCTGCTGCCAGCCCAGGGCTCAGGGACAGGCAGAGGTGGTGGCACCGGGCCTGGGAAGCCTTTCTCCTCCAGGCACAGGGCAGGCAGCCCCCGCTCTTGTGCCAGCAGTCATCGCTGCATGGATACAAGCAGCTTAAGGACCCGCATACACTCCCTACACCACACAGGGTTTTTAGGGGACTACTGGAGAGTCATACATGCTGCCAGCTTACAAAGCCAGCTAATTATACAATCTGTTAAGCATGTATGAGCACACAACAGTGCTTTGAGTCATTAGAGGACGGGATTTATACTTCACTGCACGCATCTTGCTCTTTGTGAGTGCGTGCCTGGATACAGCCAAAACGAACACAACTATCTGGAATGTCTGCAGCTCGCAGGCCAGCGCATCTGAATACAAAGCTGAGCCCTGCGAGGCTCAGACTGGCTGCTGTGACCCTCGGTTGCACATATTGCTTCCCCAAAGATGGCTAAAATCCTTACTCCCTCTTCTATCGTTCCAGCATCTGGCAGCAGACCGGAGGATAATGTCGAAGCTGTATTCTGAAGCTGTAAAGAGGGGTGCTAGGGAGGACACGGCAGCAGTGCAGGTGATGGGCTGTGAGCACAAAGAGCTCGACAAGGGAGCCCACAGCGCGGCTGTCCCGGGCTCATCCCGGCAGAAGGGTCGGGCGGATCGCGGTTCCTATGGCAGCAGCCACCACGCCAGATGGAGAGCCCTGTGCTAGGTGTGTGCCAGACAGAGCGTGCTGCAGCACACCAGAGATGTCTGTTCCCTTCAGCCACCACCAGTTCATTTACCGGTGCCTGGTTTTGCTCTGCAAGGCAGCAGCTCTTCCCCAGGTGAAGCGACAGCAGCCCCAGGTCCGTGGCTCGGACCAAGGCTCCTCTCCACGCTGCACATGGCCAAACCATCCAGGAGCTTTTAATGCAAAAACTGAGAGCAATAGATAGCTATGTTTTTCATAGATTATATTATGTTTCTGGCAAGTCTTGAATTTCTTCTGCTGAGGATTTCCATTCAGCTTCCCAAATCTCTAAATAACCAACATAACATGCTGTAACCACTCCAAGTGGCTTCATCCACATGGCATGACTACATCCTATGGACAGCCCCATCCTAAGCAATCACATTCCTACAGCTTAAGCTATACTTCCAAAAGGATGTATTTGGCGCTTGATTTTCCATTTTTAATTGCCTATTATGTAATGTAAACTCCAAAACAGGAGTTTAAGCATTTGGTGCAGAACGCACAGAATATTATTTTGGAGCTTTGTAACAAGTCAAGCCAAACCACCTCCGTTTTCACATGTTTTTCTTCCCTGCAAGTTGAGGGAAGCAGCAGAAGGCACAAATCTGTAAGAGTTTTCAGCTTTGTCTTGGAAAATACAAGTTGGTCAAAATAAGCTCTTAAAATCTAGTAGAGGCCACGCAAACCTGGCACAGTAGAAAATCACATTCCTTTGTATTGTGCCATATCAAGCCCCAGCTCCTGTTGATCTGTAACAAGGTATTTTCTTTCTCTTGGTTTTCAGGGGATGTAGTCAGGAAAAGAAAATGGTGAGCTACACCTATGCTCCCTTCACAAAAATAAGCCCTCTTCATAAAGTAGCCTAGCAAACAAGTTGCAGGATCTGCAGGTGCTTTAAGGCACAAGACATTTCATTCCTGAGATTTTCTGGTGAGGCCTGGAATACCCCAGGTCGCTAGTACCTTCCCCTGAATTTAGAAAGCAAAGTTCTGAAAAACAAGCTACCTCAGAGCCAGTCTTCTCTATGGATAATCCAAATTTTTTATACATGACACTTAGAAAGACATTCCTGTCCAGCTTACCTCGGTTGTGCTTTCCCTTCTTCCATCCAAATAAAAAAAGGAAAAAGCTGGGTTTGGGTTTTTTTTTTTCCAGACAGTGTAAAGTAGTATTTCTTGCCAGGATCCCTCAGTAACACTTTTTCTCCATCACTATCAGGTTTTGTAGCCTTTATATATGCCAAGGGATAAGAAGCAGCTGAATGAGTCAGTCTCCCTCAGTCTAAACCAGTATTTGTTGCAAGACACTTGAGGTAAAACTAAAGCAGCTGGGGAGGTGAAAGTGTTATGTGAACACCCACTCCTCTGAGGGTACAGAAAAGGAGGGATTCAGGAGTACAGCCTGCACACACCATGTGTGCTGCTCTCCAGGCAAACCACACCAGACACACTGCAAATCATCAGTGCTTGATCTGGCCTCAGCTGAAGCTTGTTTATAACTCACTGAAGCTGCTCCAATACAACCATCACTGTTGCTCAAGGCAATTACCTAAAATATCTCAGCTATTCATTTTCATCCTTACGTCAAAGCTGTGTTTAATGGATCTGACAGTGTGCCTTACAGTATCGTACACCTGCTATTAAGCAAGACATCATGAGAGCTTACAGGTTTGAAATTTGCTGCTTAACTCACTACTACTTCACCATCAGCACCTGAATGAAATGCAACTCCCATGCCAGTAATTTTTTTTTCAGCTGTTTCACTGTTACCCTTTTTATTCATTTCTACCCAATGCTGATCTACACCACCAATGCAGAATTCACAACATGCACATTAATTTACTCCCACCAGTTCAGCTAAATAAATCATTATCCACAGTTCAGCTCACCCGCAAAGATCAAGATGAAATTCTCTGATGAACAAAGTAGTCCTGCTGACCTTGTCCAGTAACTTTAATCTAATCTACACACTGATCCAGAGAGCCAACTTGCTATCAAGTTCCACAATCAGTGATGAACCTGCAGAACTATTAAAAACACAGACCTTTGGGCAGAGGTGTTTGAACACTACTGCTTTCCACGAATAATGTCCTTTGTTCGATGTCCTTCTAATAACTGCCAGATCAATGGCACAAACAGATGCTTCTACTGTTCCAAAGCAGTGAAGACAAAGGGTGGTGATACTGCAGAAACTGCAGTGATCAGGATGAATGAAACACTACACTGAAATTCCAGCAGCACTTCAGACAAAATACTGAGTGTTTTGCTAGACTCTCAAGCAACCACAGGGTGAGCAAGGCCAACAAGCAGGCAAAATGGTGCCTCCAGTTCTGCATGCAGAAGGTACAGGGAGGACGTGCAGGAAGCAGCACATACCTTTTCAGGTGTCACCTTGTCGCAGCAGATGGAATTACAGCCCACAGCGCAGCGCTGAGAAAGCATCAATCTGATATTTCAGCTGTCTGCTTTGAAAGACAAACTACAAGTGACACAGCTGCCTGGCTGAACCCACCCACACCACCCGTGGTGCCAGGCAAGCACAGCACAACTGCACTGACAGCAGCTCAGGAGTGAGCTGTGACTTCCAGGGGAACCATGCTTGGCAGGAAGGTCACTCCCACCTCAACTTGTCACTGCTGCCAGATAGTCCATGGGCCATTCCAACTTACTGCAGCAGCAGAAACTGTGCCCAAAAAGAGAGGGAGCAGTTTTCTGCATGCCAGCAAAATCAGTAAGGAGTCAGATGGGCACCCGGGCTAAAGGAATGGCCACCTCCCATAGCAGATGGCTCAGTGGCTCCTCAGCCTGCCCCAGCCCTGCCAGTGGGGCTTGTGCTCAGGCCCACAGCCAGAACCAACCCCTAGGGCAAAGATTTTTACTTCTTCCACCAGCAAAATTGCAAGTGGCTACAGTACTGTAAGCAATGGTTCACTGCAACCTTCTCAGATCGATCCTGAGGTAACCACTTATTGTTACTAAAATAAGGGAAATCAAATTCACCTCCCATCCAGCCTCTACCTCTATAGCACTCTTTTAAAACATGAGATTTGTTAATAAGTTTACCTCTTCTAGCCTTCCTCATCAACATATAATAAAAAATACTGGCATAAAACCAGCTCATACGTCTGGTCACAGTAGTCAGAAACACCACACCTCACACACCAGCTATTCCCCTGTGTGCATCTGAACTGCTTGATGGGTGAAGTGCCCACCCTATAAAGCCAAGAAGTCACCAACTCGGGACTCAGCTTAAGAAGAACTGGGTTTGTTTAGCTGAGTTTTGTGCCTCTTACAGAACTACACCAATTCATATTCTTCAAGGACTCACTGCTGCTGTGACATGGCAGATGATACAAATTCTCAGTGCTCATTGTAAAAGCAGCAGCTTTTCACAGTTACCTGGAAACATTACTTCAAATCAGCTGAAGCACAGCTTTGTACAGCAGAGCCCCCAGGCACGGGAGGGACAGTGCCTCTGCCACATGCCCCCTGATCACAGCACAAGACAGCAGCAGGGGATCCAGGGCTCTTCTCTGATCACCAAGGAGCAGAAACTACCTGTGACTGAATGAGAAAAACAAGTAAACAGGACTAAAAGGGCAATTTGCTACACCTGTGCCAGCCAGAAAAATGCATTTATAGTCCTTAGTGAGTTGAGTGCGCTGCTCTGTCTTCTTGTTCAGCTCAATCAAAGCATCCCACAGGTGAGCTGTTGCAGAACAGGAGCAGGAAAACTAAATCAGACAACACAACTTTCAAAGAGGGACTAACCACAGTGGTGAAGAAAGAACACGAGAACTCTGCTGGATTCTCCCATCCAGCATCAATGTACTTTATATTCTCCCAACACAAAACTATGCACAAAGGATAAAGAGCTCATAAAGCTACAAAAAGGAGCAATTCCAAAATGAGCTGAAAAAAGAGCAATTCCAAAATGAGCCATCAGGAACACCAGGAGAGCGCAGTAAGAAACACTTTGTGGTGGTCCACATTCAAGGACAAACCACAGCTTTCCCAATGGGTATGCAGGGAAATTACCTAGATGGAATTGACCAGGCTTAGGTCCAGTTTTAGGAACTGAGGAGATGTCTGGTTTGTTAGTGATTGCCCACAGCAATACATAAATACCAACAACAACAGAAGCCCAGTGCCACGGGGCCCCCACTCTGCTGCACAAGCAGAGCAGCTGGTGGCTGTGGAGGGGACACGGGGCTGCCACTTCCAGCTGTGACAGGATCCCGAGGAAGGTGAGGGCAGGCAAGAGCACAGAATCGCAGGACAAGTCCCAGCCTCATCAGAGATGTTGGAGGCACAGGCTGAGCTCTGTTATTGCAGCAGGATGCCTGGCAGTTGCTGTCCCATTTCACAGTACCACTCAGTGTGATGACTGAGGCAAGATAAACCAGTTGCATCACCACACCCTGCCCAAGAACGCAGCACTGTCACTGAGCACTCATTGCCTGCGTGCAACAACACCAGCTGCAGGAAACAGTTAATCCATAGCAGCGTTTTTCCCTGTTCATGGTGTTAGAAAGGATGTACTCCATCTACAATAGTTAAACACTTGTGAAAACCCAAAGCATTGGCAATAGTGCATTCATATCCATCTCCTAGTGAAGAACTGAGGCTACACTCTTTAAAGGCAATTCACTTCCACTTGCACAAAGCTACTTTTTTAAGACAGAGGCACTCCAAGCTGTTACTAGTTCGACTCTTTGCTTACCTGTGGGATATGAAAGTTTAGATAAAGGTATTTGACATTAAAATCAGTTGAGAAAAACATCCTAACAAGTTCCTAAGCCTATTTGCTTTTCTTAGCATGACAGGCTTTACAATATTTCTTGCAATTCTCTGCTTCATGCTTTGTTCAAAACTTCCTGATTATACTAATAAAATAATGCCCAAAGCACACCAAAAATATTTTAATAGAGTCAAAATTAAAGTATCGGATCTATTACACCACCCAGCCTTTCCCCTCCACTGGAGCAGCATTAGAGCCTTTGGACATCTCATTTCAACAAGAAGGTTATTTAGCTCTTGAGTTTGGAGTAAAGTATTTAATCACCAAAGGATTTGCAAATTACACATGAATATGCATATAGCACTTCTCACCATGACATAAATCCTATTGTATATTTATGAATGGATTGCTTTGCCTCCAGCTTCTACATGTATATAAACACAGGTTTTAATCTTCAATTCCTTCCTCCCTCCCTTCTTTTTAAGAAGTTGCTTAAACAAATTTGCATTTTTGTAATCTATTACCTCCAGTGTATTTCTTGCCTTTTTTTTTTTTTAACTCCACAAACCTTCTTCTCCCATCAGGCAAAGTGCTTACTTATGAAAGGCTTTAAAGACCCTGTAAACATGGCCGTAAGGGAAATAAGCAGCAGTATTATATGGCTTGGGAGAGAAAAAGTTGAAGCAATCACTGGAAAAAGGAGTCACCAGAGCTGGGAACACAGAAGTATAAAATGACAGGTCAACAGGTTGCCTTTGACTGCAAAGCCACTAGCTAGGGGAGAGTAAACCCTTCAAAAATATTGAGAATGCAACATAAATAATAAAACTGTTGTTGTGAAATCCCTAATTCATACTGACATAACCTCATTATTCCCTACACCTCTGAACAGGCATCTAGGTTGGCCATAAAGCAGCTGGACCAAAGCGGAATTCCAGCCTGTCTTCAAAAAAGACAGGTAAGAGGCAGTACTGTCATTCATAGTTGTTGCCACACAACTGCCCTACTACTCCAGACAAGTAATTCAAACAATAAAGCCTTTAAAGGGCATTGTTAAAATTATTAAACTTTGGTTATTTCACTGCAAATCTGCTCGGTATTAAGTCTGACTGCAAAGGAACACTTACCAACATGCCACACTCCACCAGAAGCGAGTGCCACAAGCAGATTTCCAAGCAGAAGGCTTACAGGTGTGAATACCCCTTGGGCTGTTCTCATTCTTGTTACTACACACAGCAAAACCCCAGCACCCAGGAGCTAACTGCACCAAGTGCCACCTTCTCTCAAGGACCTGGTGCCACCTGGCTCTGTCAGAAAACCAGAGCAGCCTCCAGGCCCACCTTGCTGCCTGGGGCTGTGCAGCAGCCACACAGACACCATGGGACGGGGTCTGACACAAGAACAAATCCTCCCACCCCAAACAGGCAGGTCTGAACCTGGCTGTGAACTGCAGCATGCTCAGCTGCACTCAGGTGTCCTCCACCCATCAAGGGATCTTTTCCTGACAGGAAGAAGAACCACCACAGCACCTGAGCCAAACCCCAGTGACTGCACTGGAAGGGACCCCCAGCCCAGCCAAGCTACTGAAGATGTAACACAACTTGTCAGAGGTACCACCCAAAACTGCAGAAGCCTGCATCTGGGAAGCAGATCGAAAAGAAACCAGGAAACACTCTGGGGTATTAGCTACAGACTACTGGACAAATAGAGAATAAAGATGAGAAAATTCAACACAGAACATTTGCTTTAGGGATAAGAGTGGCATTTACAAAAGATGTGTGAAAACAAGCCTGAGTGGAAGACTATGTGTGACCAGTTCAGTTGCAAATTTGTCTTTGCAAACTAAGATTTTTATCCATGCAACCCTTTTGCAAATGACCACACCAGGCTCCTGCCATGCACCTCTCCCCTTCCATCCACTTGATCTTCTCCTGAAAAGAAATCTTAAAAAGGAAGTGAGGAGTACTGCCCAAGGAATATAAGAGAAGCAAATGAGATGTGCTTTAAGAAAGTACAGACATGCAGGTTATGCTTTCATTAGCATCAGGCAGATGATGGCAGATACATTCTAAACTGAATTATTAGTAAGCCAGGTGTATGAGAAACACACCATGGCTGCCACACAGCAGTCAATGAATAATTAACATATAGTTGACAAGATATCTGCCTTTACTCAGAATTATAAACTAACTCAGCTGAGTTTTCACATCCAAATTTAAAAAGATAAATATAGAAAAATTAAGAAGTCTAAGATACCTTACAAAACTTTAGAGCCACAGAAAACAATGGGAAATGGCAGAAGCCATGACATTTCCCTTCCCTCCACATACAGATTAAAATAAAACAGAATAACACTCACTGATCTCTTTGCCAGACAAATCTCTCCATGTCTAGAATATTGGAAAACTTTTTGAGAACTGTTACACAGCCTAAAGCCATCTATGTATGTGTCCATACAGGAATTCAACAGTCCCACGAAGGCAAAAACTTGTGTTAACTCTGATGATTAGACCTTGTGGTGTGACATAAGAAAAGACAAATATCAAACCTGTCTCACTGGCTGACAAGCTGTTTAGGTTAGCTGGATGTGGAGATGACTTTAAGGAATTTCAGAAAAATCTCAACAAATGGGTCAACTGACAGCTGAAGTGGAGCGAGACCAGATGTTGAGAAATGTTGAATAATATACTGAATGGGAGAGTTTAACCTCCTTATTCTCTGAAGGGTTAACACACCACTAATCAAACACACCTGAGCATCATCACATCCATGCCCCAACAAAAAAGCCTGTTCAAAGTAATGATTTAATTTCAAGTTGAATCATGCCAAAAACTCTACAATACCAAATATTATTCATGCTAAGAATATTTATTTTAAAAAAAAATGAAAAGCCCACCTGGAATTAGATACAGTACAGGTCATCAGAATTTACATAAGTCTTACTACTTTTTCTAAAAATACCCAGCACCACCCAAGACAGGCCATCAGCCTGAGACACCTCACAGGAAACAAGCTGGATAATTCAAAGAGCTGCATCACACGTGACAGCCAAATACTTTCCATTATCATCCCCACCCAAATCCCCTTTGAGATAATTTGCATAAGCAGCTCAAATATATACTCAATGTTTCAAACAGTCCAACAATGGAGCCAGTGTCCAGGATGAGGATGGCAGGAGATGACTCCTCCTCTTCACTCAGGTGCCATGGTGTGACAGGTTCCTGCTGCCAAGCCATGGTGCCAGCCTGCCTGAGCCCCTTGAGGATGTCCCATGGGATTTATGCACCTGATGGCCCAGTGGCTGCATGGCCAAGGGGACAGCCTGTGCAGCTGTGCCACCAGCTTGTCTTCTAGTGGCTGCAGAGACTCAGCTGGCTCATGGCATCCAAAGTTGTGCTCAGCACAAGCAAAATTAACCACTAAATAATCCACAGTACGGTTTCACACAGCACTTCTGGGGCTACCTACATTTTCCTGTGCTGCTTGAAGAGTCCAGGAGGTTATTTTACCCAGTGCTGTTCCTCTGCAGGCCATCCTCCCTGTAGGGTAGGGTTGTGGAGGATGAAATAGCAGAGAGCCCTCTCCTTGGCAGGGGACTGCCCTTGTTCTGAGTACATGGCCATTAAGGCAGTTGAAAGTCACATATGAGGAATCTGCAAGCTGATGCAGGGTCATTTAAGCAATAGTTTCACTTACACTTCGGTTCAAAGTAGCTGTGTGACCACCTTACATCTCAACTCTGCACAGAGCAGATATGAATGACTGCCTCTTGAAAGCAATACTGTTTATTGCGTGCTTTAAATCAATAACACTTCCTTCCACAGAGTACATTCTTCTAAAATAGTAATTAGGCATTTGAGGAGAACCAAACAGTTTCACTAAACAATACCATTAGTCCTGAAACGTCAGTTTGACATCTCAGCCAGAAAGCACTTTGTCAGAACTAATTAATCCCTACAGCGCCTCCATGAGATTGAGAAAGCAATTCATCTGTTTTTTAAATGTGTTGGGTACTTATGTTGCAGAACATCATGGCTGGGGTGGAAGCCGTAAGTATCAGCACAAACTGAGAACAAACCAAGCCAGGAGATCCCATCCAAGAGAATGAAAAAACCAGAGAACACTGACAGCTGTAGGATTTGGCTTCTTTGCATCTTCCTGTTACACACCAAACCTCCTGTGACTATCTGGAGAGTCTTCCAGATGCCACTTCACTGAATGAGTGGCAGTGAAAAGCAGTTATTTTTCTGCAGGGAGCAGTTTTGCCCACTGTTTGTTCAGCCAATTATCTATGCATGTAGCTTTAAAGGGAGGAGGGAACAGTAACCTTAGGCTCTGTGAACAAGAACTGAGCTTAAACTGCTCAAATAAAGCCAAGTCCTCATTACCACAAGCAAAGCACGTAACCTTACTAAACAGGTCTCACAAGTGGCAAGCAGCCAGCAAGAAAAGTGTTTCTCTCCAAGGAAGTGGTCAATCTGCATAGCTCTCCTACAGGTGCATGCAGTAGCACTAGTCTACATACCTCCTCCACCTGACTCTGCCAAGCTGCTGCCACCCCTCTTTATTGATTCATTATTCCAGCTAACACTTGCCCTGCTGGTGCAGCACTCAAGGCTACCAGGTTCAGCCAGCCTTGGCACAGGGAGACCAGCAAGGCTTTCCCAGGCCAGCTGTATGATCTCTCCCTCTCTCTGAAAAAGGCTTGAAGGTGTTCCACAGGACACAAGTGAGAGCCAAGCCCAGCCCAGGACATTTCTCTGCTGTCAGAGGTGAGCTCAGCGGTGTCCCTGAGGCGCGCAGGAACGCGCTGTGGGGCGGTGACGCTGCTCAGTGCTGAGCACAGAGCAAGGACAGCCTTGGCAGCCTGCAGCCACCTCCAGGAGCACAGAGCAGCTATCATTTCCTAATAGATTCCTCCAACAACTGAGATTAGAGCCAGTCCCAAAAGTGGAGTGGTGGGTCAGGACCCCCCTGAGCCACCTAGCAAGCATCACTTCTTTATGTACAAGTGATTTCATTAAACTCCTTTGGACAAATCTTCCCATGTCTTCCAATAAGTTTTCTGGCACAGTCTAGAGAAATTTAAATGAGATTCAGACATGGAAAATTTTGTTGCAAACTCATCTTCCCATAACTGTGCTAGCTATGAAGCTGCCCTGTGAAGAAGATCTTTAGGAGATGCTCTGCCTCATTGCTGGTTTCACATGGGCTCCAGCAAGTAAAAATCCATTCTTCCTGCACAACTCAATCAGAAATCATGGGGCAGAGCTAAGCACCTGGGAACACCTCCTCAGCTGGGCTGGCATAGAGCCTGACCAGGTCAAGCGCCTGGGGACAGTTTCACAAGTGCACCCTCAGCAGCATTCCCAGGGTGCCACCAGAGCCAGCCCCATTCCCACTCCTCCCAGCTCAGTCCCAGCTCTGCACAAGTATACACAACCTGGATCAACTGTTTCTGTAAATGAACCCAGACAGCAAAATGACATTTTTCAGCCAGACCAGCTTCCAGACCTCACTCCCTGCACTGATACAGAATCTTAACCCTGGCAGAAGCAGCAGCTTAAGGTGCCCCAAAAAACAGCAGCACCAAGCAGCTGCCCCAGATGCCCAATACTGCAGCCACCTCTCCTGTCATACCCACATCTTCTGGAATTTACTAGCCAATTTCCTGCCATTCCACTGGATGGAGATCAAGATAACTATGCTAATATGAAAATATATGACCTACATAGGGATGGAATTGTTGATTCCGTTGCCAAATAAGTTTCCAGTCAGTGGCAACTTCTAACTTCACACGCTGTCAGTTTTTGAAGCAAAATTAAAGGAGTGAACTTGTGAGCAAGATGACCTTGCCAGAGAAGAAGATGAAGCTCAGCCTACATATTTCTAAACAATGTGATGTATGGAGATTTCTTCAAAAGCATTTCTGATCCTTTAAGACTCAGAATTCCCCAAGATTCATTAAAAAGCTGCTGAGCTAAACAAAGCCTCACATTTCTTTTTTTTTTTCATGTTCCATAGGGAAGTAAGATAAAATAATGTGTTTTGTCATTCTAAAGTCACTGCCAACATCCTCTGTCTCTACACACGTGTGCATACCACACCTTTAGCAGTGATGCCCTTGTTAAAAGCATCACACCTGTTGTTTTCAGTTCCCTCCCCAGTGTGAGGTGAGCTTACACAACTGAGGATGCACACTGGCTCTGAAGGCAGTCCTTGCAGTCTTCAAAACATCCAGGCTTGTCTGGGGAGTCCAGGGGAAAAAAAAATAAAAAAATCAACCCAAACCCCCCCTCCCCCAAAATAATAAAGTGTGATCTTTTATAACTGCAGCAGTGTGATGGATTTCAGCTCCAACCCATGTTTCCAATCTACAGGTGATTCTGAGCTAACTCATCTTGGAAGACACTTGATATTAACAAATTTAAATAATTTCAAGTGTCACAATTATCTTACTTGCTATCCCTGTCTCCTTATGTATTAGCACCTACATAAACCAATCATTATGGAAAAAAGTGAGAACAGCACAAATCCTACACATGAGGACACCTGTTCCAAGAGGTGGCATTTGGATGACTTTGAAGATTGCATTTCTGTCACTCCCTTCTGCACTCGTGGAAAATGGTCATCAGCAGTTTCTATGGGCACACACTAAGCTGCCTGTTCCTTACAAAGCTGTCAGCTATTTTGGGGAATGCAAACAGGAGAAAGCAGCAGATTCACATATATATGACAGGGTGCTTAGCTAGATATCAGCAAACAAAGGCAACAACAGGCATCAAACCAGCAGCCTTCAGCTGCACAACCTATGCTGTTGGCACTGATGAAAGAGCATTTCCCTCCCCTGGTTTTTCTATTTTGGACAATTTTTCTCTCATCTCCTTATGCTTACTGATTTTCATCTACAGAAGAGCACAATGCCATTTGTTCCTATTGCCTTTCATTGCCTTCCTTTCTTCCAGCCCTTTCATTTTGAAGGATTCTCACACTTAAGTTACCTGTAGCAGCTTTATTCCAGTCATTAAAGTTATTCTACATTTAAGTAATCCAAGCAGTAGGCAGTTACATACGAATTTTCAGCACAAAGCTCACATTTCTAAATCTTTAATAAAGGCAGTTTGTAGACCAAATGTGCAGAGCAGACTGGGGATGAAAAGCTTAAAGATCAGAATAATGCAGAGGAGACAATACTCTGCAGCATTTCTCATAAAGCCTAGAAGGGCATGGCTAGATGATGGTGCTCTCCATATTATATGCCTGGCTTTTCTCCACTAAAATCCTCAGGCTCAGCAAAGCTGACTCTTCCTGACTAAAGAGGCAGCCCTAACTATTTTAAATACTCAAGATTGTACACGTGACACCGCATGTATTGGCCCTCAACCTTGGCAAATCTCTCCACCAAAGCTCTGCTTTGGAGTTTCACACTGGAAAAAACTCCATGTGGAGTAGGAAGGGAATTTAGGGAGCAAATGCACAATCTGGGCTTTTACTTAATGAACATCTCCCAACCCTTTACAGCAACAAGCGCCTTCAAAAAATGAAGGGCCATCAGCTAAGGCACTGCTGCCTCCCAAAACTGAAAACATCTGATGCTGTTTAGTAATTTCACCAAATTTAAGCTACAATTGCTTCTATTTCAATAGCTTTCATTCTCAACAGGAGTCCAGAGATAGAAGTGAAATGAGAAGTTCAGTCAGCTGCATCTAAAATAACCCAGAAAAACCTGCTTACACCACCAGGCCAGGAGAGTACAACACAAATATTCAAGAGTGGGATGGATTATCAGGCATGGCCAAATTTTCAGTGCATCCTGGAGCTTCTGTGTTGAAAGGCAAGGAGAAGTTTAAAATTTATCCTCTTCCAAGACAGTCTGAAGGAGGGTGTAAAGAGCCCAAGGACAGCACAGCACTGGAACAGAGACTCCCATTTCTAATCCTCACTTCTGATGAAAGCTGAAATGTCACTCAGGGCACTCTCTTGCTCAAGTGCTGCTCATGCTGATGCTTAAGAACAGGCAGCAGCTGGTACTGAAGTTTTGAGACACCACTGGTATTTTCTGTTTGCCCACCAGCACAGCAGCTTCCAGAGCAGATGCACCCTCTGTGTTAAGAAAGCAACTGAGACAGCTCTCTGGCATGGTTTGTACACCTGAAGGGTTGTGCTTAGTTTTAAAACCAGGAATGACAAATTTTCTCCCCCAGCTCAATAAGGTTTGATCTCCTGTCACACTGTACTCAATTCCTGAATAATCTCATTTCCAACAGATCTACCAAAAAAGGCAGCTATGTGAGCTTCCTCTTACAAAAGGGAAACCAGGAAAACAACAGGATTTTGATTTTCCCCCCACCTGTTCAGAAGAATTGCCTTAGAGCTTTTTAACCTGAAATTCCTGTAATGCAAAGTACCTTGATTCTTTGTTGTTACAACACAACACAGGGACAGCAACAGTTAAATCACAAAAATCTTCAGATTATTTAATCTTAGATATTTCCCAAAATGTTCTAACATCCACAGGTTTCTCAGGACTACCCTGAGCCTTAAAAGGTACAAGGCAAAAGTGCTCTGACATGCAGCTGCTTCGACCAAGGCTGCAGGCACCTGAGCATCACTTGGGTCACTTCTGCAGGACAGTGAGATGCCACCAGGTGCCAGGGATCTCCTCCTGGCAAAGTCTAACAGCTCCTCTCACCAACAGCCCATCAGCAGAACTGGAGCCATCTGTTAAACAAGAACTGGAAAAGCATCAGCCCAGCTTCTGATTTCATAGCCCAGGCCCAGCTGAGGTCACACCTTTCATCCTCTGCCTCCCCATTCCTGCTGCAGACCCTGTGTGCCCACAGCCAGGTCTGCTTCCCTGGCAGCCTGTTAAACCAACCTCAGCAGGACTGCAAACCTGTTGTCACAAAACAGTGGGATGGCCCATGCCCTGAAGCTAGATGGTATCCCTGCTCATGTTTATTTCCACTAAATTAAGCTAGAATGAAAGATTTAGGGAAGGTTTAAAAACCTGTGTTTTATCTTTCACTACCAGTTGCTACTCGCTGATCAGGTTTACAAAGGTCCTCACTGACACTGGGTTCAGAGTGTGCCCTAACACACACATCTTCCTCCACATTCCTCAAACTTGCATTTTTACAGCCATGCTACTCACTATCTGTTGCTTTTTGCTGGGTTACAGACAGAATGTGTAAGCACAGCACACAGAACAGTGTAGCAAATTCACAAACCCACGTCTCAGCTGCAGCAATTTTAAATATGACTTGTAAAAGGCAAACCTTTCAATCATTTAAACTTTAAAATACAGTGATAAAGTTCAATGCTCAGTGTGTAAGTCCAAGTTCACCCTCTGCAGGGAACAGGCATCTTATGACCTGAGCTGATGAGAAATCCCCCATCAACTGGGTTTCAGGCAGTGGTAATTACTCGGCAGAGAAACTTCTTTCCTGTATGGCAGAGGACAATTTCAGCTCATACAAGCTCACGGTCCACCAGATGATGGGTAAGTGTTGTGCCACATAGTTCTACTGTGGACCAGCAGACTCCTCAAAACCTTGTGGATTTTCAGGGGCAGTTTCCCTGGTAGCACTACTGGAAGATGACTCAGACACAAAGCTTGTCAGGGCCACGTGTATCCAGGTGTATTTCTATGTGCACAACAAGTGCCATGTGATAAGAGTTATCAGAATGTGTTTGATTATTCTCCTCTAGCAGTGGTGAGCAGGTAATGATTCTGTGACAGCTCAGTACACATGGCTAAATAAGGCACCCATTTAGTCATTTCTGTCATTCTTGAATCACTAGTCAAGGACACACAGGAATTTTTATAAGCCTGCATTAGGCCTATTAGATTTCTCACTTGCCTTCATCCTCTGAACAAAATAAGGATGCCAGGAAAGCATTTCTAATTTAAGCTTCCATCGACTTTTATGAAGGTTAAAGAACCACCTTGGAACAACTCTGCTACTGGCCCTTCTCAACCACATTCCTAAAACTGAACCCCAAGACGAGTTCCAAAGCCCTGGCTGGCAGCAGGTTACATTTGTGTACAGTACACACAAGGATTATTCCTGGAATGCAGAACACTCCTTGAAATCTTGTAAAACTGGACAATCATTCACTTCCATGTGTAACAAAAAACCCATCTAGGTAAACAGAGCGAAGGCAAAGTCCTGACATCCCACCAAGAATGGAAGCCCCTTGAATTGATCACTGGAGCAAGGGGAAGAAAGGAACACAGATTCAGAAATCGTCCTTTCTGCCCCACAACAAGGAAAACACTCACTGTCAGATGGGGAAGTGTGTGAAATTTATCAACAACAAACTGCATAGTTCAGATTGCTGGAATTTCCAACTAGGAAATTCACTAGGATAGATTTTTGAGTTCTTGTTTCTGGGAACTGCAGCTAACAAAGCATTAAACGAGAAAGTTAAAAACTTCTAAATTTCAGTGGTGATCCAGTAGTTGAGCTTCCTGCACATCCAAGCTCCCGTGCTCTGGCTCACCATGACTGCCTCAAGCATGGAACTACAACATGCTAGGACAGAGAGTTGCTTGGAAATGACCCCGGTATTGAGCAGCACCGTGTTTTCTGTTTATCTTACTTTGTTAAGTGAGCGCTGCAGGAAAATAACTACTCAGAGCAAGCAGGAGCAAGGGGACGCCGCAGGGGAAAAGGCAGCGAAGAGGGGCGATCAGAGACACACCCTGAAGTCCGTGACCTCCGCGATGGCCAAGCTCGGTAAGGCTACGTAGCTGCTCGCAGAGGTGGGCCACGATGCAGGACAGGGCCCGCCGACACCTCTGGAGCCCACCTCGTCCGTCCCCACCGCACCGAGCCACCGCTGCTCCCCCGGCGGGCTCCCAGCCGCAAGGGCCGCATGGCCGCGCCGACCGCGGCTCCGCAGCACGGCCGGGGCCGGCCAAGGAGAGAGACCCGACCGGCAGCAACACAACTCGCTGAGCCCCCTCCATCCCTCCCCTCCCGTGCAGCGGGCAGGCACCCCTGCCGGGCCAGGCCCGCAGGTAACGCCACCACCGTCCCGCCCTGCCCGCCCGTGCCGCGGAGCCCGAGCGGAGCCGGGGGACGGCAGCAGGGACCGGCCGGGCTCCCGGGGAGCCGCGCCGGGCTCTGCGCGCA
>VYZP01078242.1:62992-73960 GCA_013400635.1 Hypocryptadius cinnamomeus | reverse complement strand
CTGGGAGCACTGGGAGCACTGGGAGCACTGGGAGCAGTGGGAGCATTGGGAGCACTGGGTGCACTGGGAGCACTGGGAGCACTGGGAGCACTGGGTGCACTGGGAGCACTGGGAGCAGTGGGAGCACTGGGAGCACTGGGAGCAGTGGGAGCACTGGGAGCAGTGGGAGCAGTGGGTGCACTGGGAGCAGTGGGAGCACTGGGAGCAGTGGGAGCACTGGGAGCAGTGGGTGCACTGGGAGCACTGGGAGCACTGGGAGCACTGGGAGCACTGGGAGCACTGGGAGCGCTGGGAGCACTGGGAGCAGTGGGAGCACTGGGAGCACTGGGAGCACTGGGAGCAGAGCCGCTCCAGTGAGCAGACCCCGGCAGTGCCGGCAGCCCTGGCCCCGCGCCAGCCCAGGGCACTGCATTTCTGCGGGGCACGGGGCCACTCACTGCACCTGTTAGCTTCTCTTTTCTGCTTTTAATTTTGTGGATAATGGTGTTTCTCTCTTTGCAAAGCACTCAGCAAAGTGCTCAAGGCATTTCAAAAGGGGAAATGTGGCATAAGAAAAAAATCAGCAGCAACCAATGGTTTTAAATATTACAAGAGATGTAAACAGCAAAGTGCTAACAAATTATTGTGTATTTTCATGGTCCTCTATTTGTGGTCTTATGTTCCAGCACAGAGATACTTCCAAAAGGCATGTTTATTTTAAAGATTTTTTTTCAGATTTTTTTTTGAGCATATTTGGAGCATATAGCAAAAGGCTGTATGTAAAGAAGCTGGCCGAATACCCTTTGTTTTCCAGATGTCATCGACTCTATTTAGGAAGAAAGTAATTGTGTACATTTTTTAAATGTAATTGCTTTTGAAATAAATACCCCAGAAAATATTTGCAGGTAGTTCTGACTCAAGTCAAAAGATTTTATTTGTCCACTCCTCTTTATTCATTAACTCAGAGAAAAACCCAACCTGTCATTGAACCATATGAATTTATAAATGTAATCAGGAATGTGCATATGGTAACTTACTCCCTTTTACCACTTACATTCACAACAAAGGAATTCAGCGTTATCAGAGT
The DNA here is from genome assembly GCA_013400635.1 of Hypocryptadius cinnamomeus. Lineage (NCBI taxonomy): Eukaryota > Metazoa > Chordata > Aves > Passeriformes > Zosteropidae > Hypocryptadius > Hypocryptadius cinnamomeus. The sequence continues at coordinate 72,894 of VYZP01078242.1, read as the reverse complement.
CTGTTTGAACTGTAAAACAATAAACAAACAGGTGATTGTTTTCTCATGAGCAAAGAAGGTTTGGTTTGTAGGTAAGCTCTTAGCTATGTGAAAAGGAAGAGCAGAGCAGAGAACAAAGTCTGCAGAAAACTAATTTTTTTTTGCCCTGGGGTCAACATCTCCAGCATGACCTCATGTGCTGCAGCCCCCAGTCCCACCGGAGTCCACAACAGGCTGGTTACGAACTGCCCAGTAACAGGAGCTGCCTTTATCTGCTGCTGGTCTCTGTTTTAGAGGAGCTGGCTGCTTGATACTCGGGTTTCTTTTTTCCTAATACATTCAAAAGTCTCTAATTTTGTACTTGACACCTGAAGCTCTATTCTTAATTGAGTGCAAATAACAAAAACTCAAAGGTGAAAAGTGGCTGAGGCACAGTATTGGTCTCTTAACCAACACCTTCAGATGTCTGAACTGAAATAGGAGGAAAAAGGGGTTGAAATTCAATTACCAGAAAACAATTACTTTTAGCTAAAATCTACATTTTACTTAAAACCTCCAGTATTTTTCAACTTGAAACACAGTATCATTTCTGTGGAGACCTCCCTTACTGTTCTAGAAAGCCCCTTCTCTATCCTGCGCACCCCCAAAGTGTATATCAATATTTTTCCATTTCCAAATGGAATTTTATTTTTTAGAAAGGTCAAAAAACGGGTTTGGAGCAATGGAATGTTGCATTGTGGAAGTAACCTGAAGCCTTCCTGCTTTCAGAAGCTGTTTCCAGCCCAGCAGGAAGAGCAGAGGTGCCCAGGAGGCAGGGAAGAGCGCACACAACCTGCTGTACTTTCAGTACCAACATGAAAGGGATTTTCCTTAAACACTGGCAAAGCCACTTCATTGTTTTCTTTCAATCTACTCCTTAAAACACCCATTGCTGGAGGCCTTAAATAAAAAGAAAAGGCAGCTGACATCTGCAAAGCCATCCTGTTGCTGAGGCAGGTGCTGGCTGCACCATTCCCGGTGTCCCTCTGGTCCCAGCACCCCTCATTCCAGACGAGGCATCTGTCCCTGTGTCCCTGTGTTCAGGGCACAGGGAACGTGTGGCACAGGGCAGTGTGGCCAGGGAGGGACGTGGGGCATGGGGAGGGTCACAGCTTCCTGTGGCCAGGTGACCATTAAATACTGGCCATTAAATAGGACACCAGGAAACCTGCTGGCTGGATTTTGTCTTCTTCAAAGTGGGTCATAAGAGGTTTCTGACTAGTTTGTTCGTGAAACAAGATGCAATAGAACCACATAGATTCATTGAGGCTGGAAAAGACCTTTAAGGTGGTCAGGTCCCCAGTGGTGGGGCCATCCCCCGGGGCTGTTATGACCTGGGGTGAGCTGCTGCACTCTGTGGGACAGTCCCCAGCCACTCCTGGCTCAGGGCTCTACCAAGCCACGGGTCAATATTTAATCTGGTGCAAAAGTTCAGGCCATCCCGTGCCATGGGCAAGGCTGGCTCTATCAGGGCAGTATCCCTGCCAGCATCCTTAACAGGGCAGGAAACCCTCTGTCAGCTGAGCTCTGCCTCGGAAGGACACGATACATTGCAGGACACCTTTGACAGCTCTTGCGATTGCTGTCACAAACACGTCACTTGGCTACGGGTTTGCTCTGTGCTGCCTTCCCGATCCTTGGCACTTTGTACACCTGCATCAAGATCTTTATCTTTCAGCAAACAAGCCTGCAGCGAGGGAATAAATTCCTGACTATGACCTTTGGGTGCTCAGATTTTTTTTCACCTATGAACAAAACAGTAAAAGGTGGATTTTTACCCCAAAATAACCCTTATCTCTGTTGCTTTATTGAGCCCTTTTGTGCCCACTGGAAGCACTGCCATCATCCCTGGACATTGCTGGGAAGTTCAGGTGTCTGTGTTCCCAGAGTGTGTGGATATGCCTTGTCACAGGCTCTGGGAGCTGAGCGTGTCTGTGAATCTTCTCCCTTGCAATAACTGGGAACTGCTTAACCCATCTGGGAGACCACCACAGTGAAACCGGAGCTGTTCGTGCCCGGCTGTCCCCTGCGAGGCATCAGCAGAGCCACCCAGCCCTCAGGAGTGGCCGTGGGGCTGGCACTGAGCTCCTCAGCAGAGGCAGAGGCAGGTCTGCCCTCGGCTGCCAGTCCTGGCCCTGCGGATGGGAATGAGGAACGGGGCCAGACAGTCACTCCTTGTTATACAAGTTTAAAGATAATGGTTCATAAATTTCCATCAACCTGTCATGGAGATCACGTCTGGCAGAAAAATGAATTGGTTTGGTATATATTGCTTTTATCACTGGCTCAGTATTTGCTCAGAAGTCAGGGAGAACTCCTCCCACCAGCGGGATTGTCCTGGTCGCATATCAACTCCCGAGCCTCCACCTTTCTGCCCTGCAAATGAGAACTTTGGCATTCCTGCCAGCATGACGTGTGGCTGCCCGAGCGAGTGTCCCCTGGCCCCGGCGGGTGTCCCGCAGCAGCGGGCGGGACAGCGGGACCCGCACCGGGCACGGCGCTCATCGCACCGAGCCTGACAAATCCCTTTGCTGCCCACAAGAAGGGAATTCCTGCTCGGGGGCAGCTTGTGACAGAAATGTGCCCATTGCGGTGACGCTGGTAACTCACCCTGAGCTGCACAAACGCCCCGGTGCCACCGCGGCGCGTCCCCAAAGCCAGCGGGGGTGGATCGGCGGAGCGGAGCGGCACAGGGCAGCCAGGGCAGGGCGAGCCCAGAGACTCGGCTTTGCCAGCACGGTTTGCGTTTCTAACCTGGCACATGGGGTTTTTCTCAGCTCACACTGCGGTGCGAGGGCAGCGCACTGCAGGAGGGATTCACCGCGGAACCCCTGCCCGGCAGGGCCAGGGAGCAGCGACAGCGGCCGGGTGGCACTGCCTGGCCGAGGGACAGGGGCCATCGTCCCTCTGTGGCACTGCCTGGCCGAGGGACAGGGGCCATCGTCCCTCTGTGGCATTGCCTGGCCGAGGGACAGGGGCCATCGTCCCTCTGTGGCACTGCCTGGCCGAGGGACAGGGGCCATCGTCCCTCTGTGGCACTGCCTGGCCGAGGGACAGGGGCCATCGTCCCTCTGTGTGGGAATTGGCCGGCCGAGGGACACCGGGCTGTCCCCTGGGCAGGCTGCTGCTGGGACAGGAGCCAGGTGCCTTGGCAGCCTGTCCTGCTGCCTGGCAATCTGTCCGCAGCTGCCGAGGGGTGCCTTGGGGGTCGGTGGAGCAGGGTCAGGTGCGGGAGCACTAAAAGGAACGTGGACATCCCTGTGAGTTGCGGGGATGCAGCCCGGAGAGCCGAGGGAGCTGGCTGGTGGCACTGCCAGGCTGTTCCCTGCTGGCTGGGAGTGCCATGGCAACTGCGGGAGGTTCGAGGAGGAGCAGCTGATGAACCAGAGGGTCTTCTGCCACCCAGGGGCACAGGCTGGAGAAAGGGGCTGGTGGGAGCCTCATGCAGATCAGCAAAGAAGTTCAGAGTCCTGGACCTGGGGAGGGACAACCCCAAGCCCCCGTATGAGCTGGAGGCCAGGCAGGTGTAAAGGAGCTTTCCAGAAAAGGACCTGCAGGACAAGGAGTTGATCCTGAGCCAGCACTATGTTTTTGTGGCAGAATGAGCCAGCAGCACCTTGGGCTGGGTTTGCCAGGGCATCACCTGAGGAGGTGATCCCTCCCCTCTGCTCAGCACCAGTGAGACGTGGCTGGAGTGCTGAGTCTGGTTCTGAGTGAGCAGAGTGTACAAGACAGACATGAACGTGCTGGAGAGAGCCCAGCAAAGGGCAGTAAGGTGGTGAAGGGACAGGAGCATCTGAAACAGGGGGAGGCTGAGGGAGCTGCGGCTGTTCAGCCTGCAGAGGAGGTGGATCAGGGGTGATCTGATAATTGTGTACCAGTATCTGAAGGGAGGAGTAATGACAAGAGAGCCAGGATTGTCTCAGTGGTGCCCAGCGACAGGGCAAGGGAAAAAGGCAAAGGAAAAAAATACAGAGAGTTCTGGTTAAACATAAGAAATACTGATTTTGCTGTAAGACTGACTGAGCACTCAATAGGTTGCTGGCACCAACCTTGAAGATATTAATATCTCAGCTGGAAATGCTCTTAAGATGGGGCTGTCCTCACCTGTCCTGGGACACTCTGGAAGAAAAGAACGAGCTGGAGTTCAAGCCCTCCAGCAGCCTCCACCCACACCAATCCCTGCTCTTCAATAAGGGCCCTGTGCTAAGTGTGAAAACTCTCCTCTCATGTGCTTTGTCCCAAGGTTTTTAATAACCTCCCTTCCCCACCTGGGCACAGACCAAGGCATTGAGATGGGGATGTTTTCTAAAAGATCACTCAGCCTTCACAGGCAAGCAGGAATCTGGTTTTTATCTCTACAGAGAACTTCTGATTTATCAAGTAGAGCCTATTGAGTCAGTGACTATTGCCAACAACTAAAGATGAGATTACTGATTTATAACACTAATATTTCTTAATATTTTACTTTCATTTATGTGATGGTTGCAGCTAGTGGAGTTTGAGGACAGAGAGGTATTTGACACAGTCACAAGGCCTGGGTTTTAGCAGCATAGTCAGTGGCACAGCCTGGAGTCCTGCTGGCCAATTTTCCTTTTGTATGCAACCACCAAATTAGACTAAAGCCTGCCAAAAGCTGTCATCTAAAGATGAAAAACTTCTGTAAATACAATTTCTCCAATAGCAATGCTGCTGAGCTGCTGCTGCAGAGCACGGACAGCATTACAGAGCACTGCCTGCCACCTTTGGTACTCATGATGGCTTAACTGCCACTTCCATTGTAAATCCTATTTGTTAAGGATTTATAAATTGGCTGCATTCATTTGCTTGTCTGAAAGTTGGCACACAGCTCTCTCCCGTGGTGTTTTTACCACATTTTACTTTATTACTTGCTTTTTTTGTCCTCCTCCTTGGCTCAGAAGTAGCCTGACTGTAACCATTAAATCCTCCTAAGATGCTACACAAGTATTTTAATGAACAAGGACATGAGGGGAAGACTAACCTGTGACATTAGATGTGTGTTTTGAAGAGCAACACCCCATTCCTGCTGCAGGAGGTGTGGGGAAGCCTGGGTAGGGCAGGTGGCACCTGCTGAGCTCCAGGTGAACTGGAGCACATGGGTGGGTGCAGGGCATCTGCTGGGCACTGCCTCTTGCCCCTGGTGCAAGCCCCACATTCAGCAGGTTAGAAGAGGCTCCTGGGGCTGGTGGTGGAGAAGGGTGGGCAGCCTGCAGGGTGCTGGCAGGCAGACCCCAAACTGTGTGTGGGAGAGGCTGGCAGGGTCCAGTCCCTGCCTTCCCTGCCAAGCTGTTTTCTTGCTGGTCATCTGGCTGCATGCCTGGCTTGGGTACCTGAGCACATCACACAGGTGCCTCCACCTCTGTGGTTTTGCTTATTTTTGGTGATTGTGGTGGAGAGGCTGAGCTGACACAGTGAGCTGTCAGTCAGCTGAGATTAAAATTACCAACTTAACCCCTGAGTGTCATGGGCCCTGCTGTGAGGGTGCTGCAAAGCATTCTGTATCTGCATTTGTGTGACCCAGTCTCACTGCTTGCTAAATGCCACTTGCTCCTCCCAGCAGCTCAGGTAATCACCTGCCAGGTGTTGCTGCTGCAGACACACACAGCTCATGAGCACAGCTCCAGCTGTGCCCAGCACTGTGCTGGTTTTAACCCATTTGTGCTGGGTAAGGCAGAAGCAGAAAAGGCTTTATGAACACGGGGGAGGTGGTGCTTTGACACTGGCAATGGTATTTGCCTTCCTAGAGCTCTTAGTCATGCTCAAATGTTGCTGTGCTCATTGGGGAGATGACAGACACACAGGGGGAGGAAGACAGAATTGTTCTGGTATTATTGACCTGGCCAAGCAGTTACAGCATGCAATATATGTTGGTATATTGGTACCACCAGCAGCAGAGCCTTCAGAGACAGACCCTGCCCAGTGGAGCCACCTGCCCAGGATCCTTCACTGCTTTCTGTGGGCCCAAAGTGGCTCTAAGGCTCTGAGATCTTGCTGCCAATTCAGGGATGTGCAGAGTAAAACACCTTTTGCAGCTGTGTCAGCATCTGCTGACCCTCTTCTGTAGCACAGCCCTTGGAACTTGGTGCCACAGAGGTGAAGAAGTGAGTTTGGTTCCAGAGGAGGGACAAGTTTCAAATGCAGTGAGTACTGTTTAAACTAAGTAATCCTTGTAAATAAAGAACTTTTATGCTGCAGGCTGTACTGAAAGATGCCGGGAAGGAACTTTTATTGCTGGCAGAAAAGTTCAGAGGCAGAGAGGTCCTGGTACGACTTCATTACATCTGCCTTAATTTGTAAGGTAAAATCCCCCCTTTGAAGTCACAGTTCAAAGGTCACCTGAGTTTATTACTGACCTTCATGTGGGGTTCTCATGCAAGATCACCAGATGAACACAGGACAGTACAATTCAGTGAATGACACCTTTACCTTTGGAGTTTCCTAGGGCTGTACCCTCAAGGCTGTGTGTTGCTTATTGAGAACTGTTATGAGTCTGTTGTCAAAGGGGTGAGCCTTACAGAAATGACAGCACAAAGCACTTAATGCAAATTATTCAATGGCATTCAATCCTGATGTGGTTTTCTTGGACTCTTAAACAGAAAATGACCAGAAAACATGAAGAGCCTTGGAAGGCATTGTCATGGTCGTGTTCAGGGCAGGTGAGGGATATCGGGCTCTTCTTTCTTACAGCAGTGATGAACCTGGACTACATGAATATCAGGGACCTGGCTTACAGAGGTGTTGGCACAGTCCTTTCTATCAGTTTCTGAGAGGCTGCATTTCCCAAGGGATGGGAGGTGAAAACTGGAAGTGCAGAGCCAGGCTCCCATGCAGGTTTCAGTCTGTCTCTGTGCACTCTCAGAGCCCAGTGTGTGCTCTTGTGTCAGCCACTGCACTACAGGTAGGGCGGAAAAAAAAAAAGCCTAAGTGGCTCCTTCCCTTTATTTATTCCCATGAGAGTTTTGTGGATGCACTGGTCTGGCCCAGATTTAGGAGGAATGTCTGTGTGTGCCTTAATCTGAGAGAATCAACCCCTAAGGAAGGCTGACAGGGCACTGCTGGGGACTGCTGTGGGCAAGGCAGTGCCAGCAGGCAAAGGCTGGTACCTCTGGATGTCTCGCTGGCAAATCTGCCATCATGTGGCCAAAGTGCCACAGGTGCCACCTCGAGAGGCAGAGCAGCCGTGGTGGTGAGGAGCAGGCTGTGCTGAGACATGTGCCACACCCACAGCCAGCCCACTCTTTGGGATAAGTCAGGAAACAAAACAGGTTTTTATTCCCAGCCTGAAATGCAAAGTTATAAATACTAAATTCTTTCAGTAACAGCAATCCAACAGGAAAAAAAAGGAAATCTAATGCTGATTTTCCATCTGGTTTTAGCATCAAACAGAAGCCTATTCTTGGATTTCTGCTCTTTCTACAAACAACTCAGCTTGCACTCAGGTGAGTTGGGAGGGCAAATCCCTGCTCATGCTCAGGCTGGCCTGAGCTCATGCTCTGTGCCTTCCCACAGCCAGGAGTACTTTCCAGGCCAGGTCCTTTGATGGGTGCCCTTGCTCTGTCCTGGTCACAGTGCTATTGGGGACACAGACACAATGTCACTGTTAAAGCCACCACTTAACTACTCCCTCATAAGAAGAATCCAGTTCACATCTCCTTGGCAGTGCTTTAGGTTAAGCATCTATTCCATATGGAAAAGTGTAGCAAGGAAAAGAGAAGAAAGCAAAAGCTTTGAGAGGAATGGGAGATACCAGTCTGAGGTGAGGAAAGGGAAGGTTGTGGAAAGAAAAAGGGAGAAACAGATGCTTCAAGAAATGGGAAACCCAGATGAGACCACAAGAGAGCTGGCCATGGCCACACCAGTCCAGTTATGCCCCTCATTTGCTAAGTGAAAACTCTTTAGAATGGGCTCTACCAGGCAGCTGTTTTTTTCCAGACATGAGAGAATTTAGCTCTTTTGTCATAATTACAAAAAATACAGCAATTCTTCCAATCTCTTTGGTGCACCACACAAGGTTCTCTAAGTCACTGGACACAGTGCAGTTTACTTGCCAAAAGGACAGGCTGGGTAGTCCATGCAGATGGGAGTGAGGCTGGGGTTTGTATGAGAACACAAGGAAAGTGAAGTGGCAGAGCCGAGGGGCAGAGCTGGGAATGACCTTGGTCAGGTCCAGCACGATGCTAAGCTGGGCCTAAGAGCTCAAGTGTATTGCTGGGGCTTTCCACACGACCTGTGCTGAGCTGCACACTGGCTTGGAAACTACAGCTAGACCTGGGGCAGTGATCTCTGGTGAGAATTTAGCACCATCTCCCAAAACTCTCTTTAAGAACATCCTGATGGTGTGTGTTAGTTGCAAAGGAGATGAGCAGGGAGTGCATCCCCTGAAAATTGTTACATATCCTCTGATAATAATTAATATTCAAAGGATGCTTCCCTTTTAGCTTAACTGAGTTCCCTTTTGAAGTAGCAGAATCTCCAGTTCTGAAGAGTTTCAGCTTTAGGAGAATGGTAACAGAATGAAGGACACTGGGGACTGTGCAACAGGTTCTCATTTCAACCCTCTCAAACTGCAAAAAATTCTATCCCAAAAAATGAGCTAAGCAGCTTACCAGGACAGGGCCAGGTAATCCAGACAAACTGCAATAATGCAAAGTGTCTCTACTTCATGATTTCTTGTTTTATTCCCCCATTTAAAAAACCACTTCCTTAAGAGATTTCACTTGTAAAGAACAGAATAATAATGTAACAGCACTCTGAGTCCTTCAGCAAAGAAAAACACCTGCAATGATGGACAATCAGAACTTCATTTGAAAATGCAGCCAGACTTCATCTTCAGAGGATGAGTAGCAGGGCTGGGGGTGCCCATGGGGTGCACGCATAGGTGTAACTCCCAGAGTAGGGTGGCTCTCGTTTGCACAGAAAAATGAGACACGCTTTCTGAGTGCTCCAGGTGCTGCACCACACAGGCACCGAACTGCTCGGCTTTAAAAACGCCCTGGAGTGAATTTATGCCCATAATCAACTCGAGCATCTCTGTTGCTATCATGAATCATTAAAAACCTCATTTGCAACCCCAAAAGCAAAACTGTTCTCAAAATTAAGTAGAGCTCCCCAGCTACATCCTTAAATGAGATAAAAGCGGCAGGGCTCTGGGTGATGGATGGCTCCCTTTTATCATCACCAGGAGTGACTGTTTGCTTAGGAGAGGGTCTTTGATCTTACCTCCCGTTTTTAAATGTGGTAGAAATAAGCAATCTCCCAAAGAAGACAGATTTCATGGAGACTTCCTGGCTCACAGCACAGCCTTGCATGTTCCACTTAATATTATGTTACTACATTTTCAAACTGTTTAGAGGTTACTTCAGTGCAATTAAACTAATTCCAGAATTGAAACACAGCACAGCAGTTTGAGGGCTGCTAGTCATGAGGTACAGAGAGGGCATTCCTAAAGCATTTATCAATTTTCTCCTGCATCCTAAGCAGATTTTTGGGTGATGTGTGTGAAGGACTTTGCTTACCCAGAGATCAAAGGACCAGCCCCCTGCAGGATCCATTGAACCACAGGAAGTAATTTCCACATACAAAATGCTGTGTGCATTAGAAACAGCCAGACAAGAATCGCCTTTACAAGATTTTGCAATGGAAGACAACTAATTCACAGGAGTTTTAGAGACTTTATTTATGTATAAACAATTTAAACACTTTGCCATAAATTATCTTTGCCTGTCTCTAGTCTTTGCTTAGCAGCAAATTAAAATTAATATAAAAACTCAATGAACAATTCATACATGTATATTACAAAAAAGTTCTTGTACCAAAGTTCTTATTAGACTTTTTTTTTCTTTTTTTTTTTTTTTTTTTTTTTG
>VYZP01078242.1:0-62985 GCA_013400635.1 Hypocryptadius cinnamomeus | reverse complement strand
TTTTTTTTTTTTTTTTTGTGGTGACCGTAATGTGATTGTCTCAGTTTCTCGACCAAACAAACACACTAATAATTTTTAAATCTGAAACAGTGATTGTGCCTTCTGGCTGATGTATGTACAGGGTGATCTGACGTGGTGCCCATTTGCAATAGTGTAACACAATGCCCACAGCTCTACTGGAACTGATACCAACAAACTACTGAATCTAAACAGACTACACCCTGTAACTGTGTTATACTGTCCACAATGGAAATCTTCAAAGACAAACAGAGTATGAATTTTTTTTTATCTGTAGTGATTTATAGCCACCATTTTGAATGTAACTTTACACTCTGCCCTCTTTGAATAAGTTAAGCTTCAGGCCAGACAAGTGGAGGGTCAGAGTGCAAGTGTGGTTTTGTTACTTTTAAATATATTTTCCTTTCCTATTTCCAGTGCGCTCTCACTTGCATTTCATTTGTCCTCCATTTGCTACACACAAATCACCCCAAAGTCATGTTTTAAATGCATCTGTAATTTGCTTTAAATGAAAACCTCTTGGATATTTATCAAACAAGCAGTCTGAATCATCTGTGTTTCATCAGCTGGTTAGTGAAAGTGGCCCACTTGGATTTCTTAGTTTGCTCACGTGTGAATGGAGTGAGGTAATACAATACGAGGCCTTCTTTTTGTTTTTCTTTAGACCCAGAACAAGTGGGTAATATTTCAGGGGTACTTTTTAATTTGTACGGTTAAGAGTTTTCAGTCTGGCTTTAGTCCACTTCAGGATGTGGTTTTTAATCACTTGAACAGTAGCATTTAACTCAAAAAATATGAGCTTTTTTGCCACTTACTATCCCAGAGTAGCTCAGCCTAGTGCCCCCATTTAGGTCTTCATCTCCTTAGGAGAGGAGATAACAGTTACGACTACTGATTCATCCAGCAAAGGATGACAGCAGGTTAATTTGTTACCTCTTTCCCATTTCATTCTGTCTTAAAAACTGGATGTTGCTGCTACTGTCTGCTAGCTCTGGGTACTGCTCCACGGGCAGGACATAATATCCCTCGTAACCTTGAACCCTTCCCGTGCTGAGGAGCTGCTGCCTCTCTCCGTCTGTCCATACGCGGCTGCCCTCGCGTCCGTCCCGCGCCTTCTGCTGCTCCTTGGCCCAGGCCGCGGCCAGGGCCCGCTGCCGAGCCTGGTCCAGCACCCTGGCCTTCTCCTCATCCAGCGCGTCGGCGGTCAGTCCGTAGCGGATGTTGATCAGCAGGGTGGAATACTGAAACTCAACATTGGTAAACCTTCGAGTCCTGCCGCTGACGAGGAGCGTGGGCTGCGAGACGGTGACGTTGATGCCGCTGTCCAGGACCTTCCTCCCGCTGGTCATGGCCAGGGTGACCAGGTCGCTGTCGGCCGAGCCGACCTTGACAAAGTAGTGGGTGTCCTTGCCCTCGATGCTGTAGTGCATCTTCTCCAGGTAGTGAGCACCGTTCAGGACAGAGGCGATCTTCCTGCTGTCGTCTGTGGCGATGCTGGAAACACCAGTGGTTACACGGCCTTCCTTCACGGCAAACATGACTCCTTTCCCCACGATGGGAGTGCTTGTGGCAAACCAGTGGCCTGCTTTTTCTCTAATTTTGGCATGTAATCTTTTAGATATGACCTGTCCCTCCAGAGCCATGAAAGCCTGGTTGTGTCGTTCTGTCGTCTGCTGTACTCCTGTAATTAGCTGCGGAAAGCAGAACAGAACAAAAAAAACACCAAAGAAGATGCAGATCTGAACATACTCATTTCAGAGACCAATAATGGTCTTTGCTGTGCTTTTTTAAAGGAAAGACATGCAGAGAAATATTCTACACTTTGAAAGACCACCCTCAGTTTTCCATCCATCCGTCCATCCATCCATCCATCCATCCATCCATCATTTTGCCACCTGTAAGACCAAATGAAATACTTCTCATCACCCTCTGTAGCATATATGCACCACACAGTTCAATTTTGGCCAATCATATAAGGCCCAGTAGAAGAATAAGAAAGGCCCAAGTCTAGCACAATTTTAATCAGAGCTGAAAACAAACAGAATCAATGTATTAAAAGGTGGCATTTAACTCATGGACACTTTTCCCCAGAGATTTCAACCAGTAAATATAACTAAAATGCTTATGAATATAAACTTTTTTGTAAATAGATGAAATTTGGGCCCAAAAGCACCAAAGCAATTGCTGAAGAGTGGGTTTAGACTCTCAAATGACTTGGAAGCCTGGGAAAGTGGTATGTTTAGGTTTATATGATTATTTCTATTGCATTACCACAAAGATGAAATAAGCCTAGGAAAGAGTAGGTTTGGAATTGGCCTAGTACTCTTCTGAAGTTAATTAAGTGGGCTGGAATTTATTATGAAAGTTGAACCCATATACTGTTGTCCACCCTTAACCTGACAAGTATGAACGCTTTAACTGAAGTTAAATGGAGTAGCAAATCAAAACCTCTAACTAGAAAAATGACAAAAAATGGTAAGAAAACCTCTTGCAGGGACCCTTTTTTACCAGTAAAACAAGTACCGGCCTAAGTTTATTGGAACACATTATTAGGATGGTTCTACCAAAGGTACAACAGATGATAAATTACCCTGACAAAGTCTCCCTTTGTCATTGCTAATCAAGTTAATCGAGTTACAACTTGTTAATCAAGGAATAACTCAATAAAAGACAAACTAATGACACTGTAATTATGATAACAACAAAGGCTGGCAAGAAAGGCATATGTTCATTAGTATAAAATGTAGCTATATTCACTTCGCTTTACACTGAATTAAGTGCTTGGCCTTCTGCTGTAACTACAGAAGAGCCAGTGATTCTATCCATAGAGTGGGGCAAATTTATCCAAAAAAGTAATTTAATCTTTCTGCCTACCTGTCCGTTTTCACATGCTTGACTCTCAGACAGCTCATATGGTGGTGACACAAAGTACATTTTTGCTCTAGGGAAACCAGGAATGATGTTGCTAAGCTGAAATCCAAACATCACCAACCAGCTCTTGACATCTAAAAATTGAAAGAAAACAGCTAAGTGAGAAACACATGTGTTTAACAAATGAAGGAAATAAAAAAAATAGGAAATCCATCTTTGACATCCTTAATTTCAAGTAACAACTGAAGTCACAATTAAATCATCAGGGATATACCAGCTCTTTCATTATTTTCCATTAGAGCACATGAATTATCCAAATATTTTACAGTATACAGTACTTGTTCCATCTCTGACACCTTCTGATATGGCTACTATACATAACCTATAAATTGTATTGTATAATGATATATTATTAGGTTAACACTCTAAAAACATCTGCAAAGTCCTTTGGGGAAAGACATGACTTTTCTTCTATGTCCTACTTCCATCAGCTGTCATCAAGTCTCAGGAGGCTCCATTAAAAGCAGTGAGAAGCTAGATTTGTAAATCAGATGTCTAAATTTAGGCAACAAAAATATCCTCTCCATCGCTCCAGGGAAAGTAGGAGCTGTGTGGGAGTGTTACAGCTCAGCTCTGAGGTGAGCCTCAGCAAGTTCCAGATGTGGGTTCAACCACGACAACTCTATCCTCAGATCTAGCTGTAAAAGCTAAGAAACTAAATTAATAACAGTAATTCTCACTCAACAGGTATTAAGAACTAATTATGTATTTTAGTTATCCAAATGATAACTCTTTTAACAAAAAAGAATCCATGACCCCATTTTACATTTCCTGTTCCCTGAATTCATAATTTTTGGTTAAAAATCTCTCCTGTCTTTCCCAGTGGCCATCTCTCATCGCTGGCCTACACTGGCTCCACTTCTGTGAGCTGAGCTGTTGCAAAGCCTGTTTTCCCCAAAAGTCTTATTTTTCTTAGCCATTTTGACTCTCAAATAAGTGGTAAAATACTCTGCCTCTATGAGGTACCTGTATCCATCTCTCATCACACAATGCCTACAGTGTATTTCCTGAACCTTTGGACTGCGCAGGGTTACTGCTCCTCATAAGGCTTCAATTTTATTTTATGGTAAAACATATCTCCTGAACAATTCACTTCAGCTGCTCCAATTCCACAGAAACCAGAGGAGGACCTATATACAAAACAGTTACTATTTTGCTGAGCTAATGTGCTTTGCAGCACTGCACTTGCTACTGGAATTTGTTTTCAGCAAAACCTGCGAATAAAGCAATGTCAGGGGTTAACAGTAAGAATGGACTGTGGGGGGAGACTTTTCGGTGTTTTGTGCTCTTTTTTTTTTTTTTTTTTTAACTATGACAACAAAGGTGCCACCATAATCACTTGTCTAAGATGATCTGTTCAGTCCTACAGCAACAAATATTTGCATCACTGATGAAGTATTTTTACAGACTACAAGGTGTGTGTTGTCCCTATATGCAATTTATCTTATTCGATTTCATCCAGTGGATGGATAAATTAAATAAATACAATTTCAGAATGTAGCAAAACATATTATGATGATGTTGAAAATCAAAATCAAAGAGTAGTGGATGAAAATAGGACTTCTGTTGAATTTAGGACAATGAGGTAATTTTAGTCACCAGTATTTTCACACTATCAGATACAAATCACATTATCTCCTAATTGCAGAGTTGCTCCACTAGAACCTCTAGTGTGTTACACCTACTATTAGGTTGCAATGTACTAATGAAATGTGCTATGATTTTCTTCAAAGGAAATGCACACTTTTCTTGAAATTCAAATTACTGCTAAAATTAAGATAATTCCTTTTTAAAAATGGTATCACTACTCTAATTATTGTGTACTGCATAATCAATTCAGAAAAAAACCTTTTCCTGAAGACATATTAATTACCTTTCCTTTTAGAAACTGCCAGCAGCTAGTTCAAGCACTGTGTGATGTTACTAAGTGAAAAATTATTCCTAATTAAGAAAGGGTTACAAGTTTTACCCAATTCTAACATATGTGATCAAAACTACTTTTGTTTCTTGGCTCTACAAAATCCATAGCATTTATTAGTCTTTCAGGATGAAATAATCTTTAAAAAAATCAAGGATTTAATTTTAAAGACTAAAGACTGTTTGCAAATGTTAAATAGGAAAAAGAGGTCTAATTAAATCCATCCTTGGTGCTAATTCATAATATGCCCATGAGCTCAGACAGTAGTTAATTTTGAAAGTAGCCCTGAAAGAAAGAGATCTGAGCAGTTCTGGTTTGTGATTCTGAACCAACCTGCCAATGATTCCTATACATGACTTCACTTTTCTTGGTATAGAATTAGAATGAACACTTCTTTGTACAGTACTAGTTCAATAGGAAGAGCACTATGGCTGTGCTGAAATTTTATATTCAGACAAACTTATATTTATGTTTTTCCCTCCATAATTCATCATGGCTTCTCACTTAGAGCCCTTCATCCAGGGAAGAGCAGTACCAAGGAATCAGAAATAGCCAGTTCTTTTTGTAGCCAAAAGAGGAAAATGGCCCAAACTTGATGTGAGGATTGAGCAAAGAGCTCGTAAGGAGAACCTGGGTTTCTTTCCCAAATCAGCTTCCAAGCTGTAGTGTTATGTATTATAAATGTGAAGAAGTCTCACCTGTTACATAATTCTTTAGATCCAGTTCATTGCTGAGAGGGTTGTTACTCTTGAACATGTACAGATTGAAAGGAGCGGGTTCTTTGCCAATGTTTTTCCACATGGTGTAATCAGGAGATGTCCAGCGCCCAGCCAGGACATCGTAGTCCCTTTGGGTGAAATGCACGAGCTTGGTTAAAGGATCATACAGCCCTCCATGGAACCCAATGACCAGCTGGAAATCTGGGTTGGAGTCATAATAGATCTCCCCATAGGCTGTGTACTGGAGCTGCTTGATCATGAGGCCATTGATGCTGAACACAGCTAATGGAGTGCCTGTGTTATCAGAGGCCACGTAATATTCTTCCCCACTGCTGCTCTCCATTGCAAAGAGGTGGCCTTGCAGATCATAGTACAAAGAGGTAATTTCGGAGTTGGAATGATTGTAGACATGAGTTACCCTTGTTGGATTGTGAAGATCAGCATAAAAGTACTGTAGATGATGCCCCAGGTTGGTCTTGCAGGAAGCCCTTCGGCCCAGTCCATCGTAGCGGTACTGAACACTCCAGCCATTTGCTTTGTTGTAAGCTCTTGTCAGGAGCCCTTTGGAGTTGTACTCAAACACGTCTGCACCCCGCTGCCACAGGAACCCGTCGTCATCGATCTTGTAGGGGATGTCACCCAGGCGCGTGATCCTGTCCCTGAGGTCGTAGCGCAGTGGCATCAGTCGGACGCTGTTCCCAGGATTCAGGAGGTGGAGGTTCCCGTTCAGGTCGTAGCTGTAGCGCCAGGTGGGCCTGTCATTGACTGCCACACTCTGCAGTTGCCCATCTCCATCATAATCATAGGTGTACTTGGTTGTGTTGGCGTAGGGACCGAGTTTGAGCTCTCTTTTGGTCACCCTTCCCATGCTGTCGTACTGCACAGTCATCCAGTACATCAGGGACCGGAACATTTCGTACTGCACTTCCTTAATGCGCCCGTGGGTGTCAAAGTGCTTGCTCAGCGTCATAACTGCTGTGGTGATAATTTGGTTTATATCATAATAAATAACTCCAAATTTGCCAAAATGCTCTACTTTGCCAGAAATCTCATCGTAACGGTAAAGGTCAACTGGAAGAGGTGTCTCACTTATGATGGGTTTGATGCTTGCGATTCGGAAGCTGTTGTCATGATACGTATAATCAAACCTTGCATTGACCATTCCTTCTTCAGAGAACCTATAGATTTGTTTGTCCACAAGAGGACCAATTTTCCGATAGCGGATCGTACAAGAAAACCCTCCACTTTGCAAGTTCACCATTTTTAGGACACCTGTAGTTTCGTCGTATCCAAAAGTAACCGCCGTGCTGTCATAAACAATTTCAGACAGCTTGGATAGCTTCCCATACTTGTAGAAGACTTGTCGGCCAGTCCCTAAAAACGATGTTTTCAGAATCCTCCCGTCATCGCTGTAATCAAAAATGACGGAGGCGTTGCTTTCGGGGGGGTTGTAGATGTTCCTGATGTAGCCCACAGAGGTGTGAGTGGACATGCTGTGCCGAGCCACGCTGGGCATGGTGACGGCGTGCAGGCGGTCCGAGGAGTCGTACTCGAAGATGTACTGGCGCTGACTCTGCAGCAGCAGCACCATCGACTGCAGGGGAAACAACAACAAACGGTTACCAGCTATCAGCATGTGGCCCGAGAGAGGGAACTGAAGAAAAGTTTACTGGAGAGGCACTAATGTTAAATGAGTACAAAGAGAATCAGATACATTAGTCAGGGGCACAGAGCTGCTCAGGAATATTGTCAGGTTGCCAGATGAGAGGATCTGCTCCTTGGAAATCAATACGCTGACACTCCAGAGAAAGTGTAGGTTAGCAACCTGTGAGCTGTCCTCCCTGCAGGAGGACTTTTTTTTATTTTTCTTTTTTTTTTAACCTGAGGGATGCAGAGGAGTTAGATAAATGACTTGATTTATCTTTCTGCCAGCAGTTGTAATTCACAACTGCTACTGTGAAATATGTGAGAAACTAAGCAGAGAACATCAGCTCTGCTTTACTTAGAACAACAAGAAGGGAAAGGGAAAACAATATGCAATTTTTCAGTATTTAAGACACTTTCATGACTGAAGTGTGCTAATTAGGCTAAGTAAAAATGCACTACCATACTTTCATTTAATAAGTAACAATTAGAGATGAATTACCTGTTTCTACACGAACCTTTTGTCAGGTTTAGTCATGCATTTTTGGGCTTAATTAAGCACAATTCATTGTGCTAATTTATTGCCATTCTATGGCAGGAAAATATCAAAAGACAGAAACCATGAACAAAATATTTCCCAATAAGAATTAAGTCATATTCAGCTGACTAATTGAAAAATAAGGAATTTTGAGACAAGAGATGGCTAACAGCTGCGATACACCAAATCTTAGCTAGTGGGTGTGCGTGATTTATGCACCATGAAGCCTAACAGAACTTTGTGTCCTTGCAGCTCGTGCCAGGAGGCGACACGACACCACCTACGTTTTCCAGGTAGGTGTAGCTCCACACTTTGCCATCGGCGAACATGCGCGACACGATCCTGCCCTGCTTGTCGATGTCCGTCCTCTCGCTCATGGCCCCGCGCTGCAGCCCTGCCAGGCGCCCGTTGAGGAAGTAGGACACGTTGACAGCGGCCAGGCCGCTGCTGGGCAGCCAGAGGAAGGGCCGGCCCAGCTGGTCGTAGATGATGCGCAGCGTGAATTTGCGGTGGTCGTCGTAGATCTTCTCGGTGCGGATGTTGCGGTCGTAGTCGATGGACAGCAAGTTCCTGCCGTGCACCTGCGCGAGGGAAGGAGGCTGCGCTCAGCGTGCGCTGGGCCCGTCTCGGGTTTCCTGCAGGCAGGATGACCCCGAGAGTCCTTTTCTCCCAGCCCGATGGTCAAACAAAGAGTCGGAATTCCTCAGCTCTGGTTTTCAAGGTTGTTTATTGTCTCTTATCTAAAACATTCTTTTTCGGACCCGCAGAGCTCTGTCTAGCAGGTCAGGCAGAGGCACATTCTGCCCAGCCCTGGGCTGGTGTCAACATTTTATGCTATGAACTAAGTGTACTTTATTTACCATTATTTTCCAATACCTATCACCTATGTTAGACTGTCTACTTCTATTCCGAACCAATCCAAATGTGCCAACACCACCCTGAAGATGGAGGCTAGGAAGAAGAAGGAAGAAGGACAGGACAATGCCCAAATCCCTCCATCTTGCCTCCTAGACCCCTATAGTAACACCCCCAAAATTCCACTTTTCACCCTGTGATAAGTTCATCATCATTCTACTTAAACTTCTGTGACTTGTAATTCTTCATACAAGGTTGGTAATTTGCTCCATGGGTTAGGATCAAAATCCCAAGTGTCTTTGGCTTCCTGCCAGGACTCCCCAGCCCCCTGTCCGGGGCTCGGACCATCCAGGGCACCCAGAGGGGTGTCCTGGGTTCCGACAGGCACGCTGGCCCTCCAGGCTTACAGCGGGGAAAGAGGATACCCAACAGGGAGATCCTTTGTGAAAAGTGTAGGGTTCCTGTTAACTGGCTTTTGCTTTCTACTTGGGAGTATATATTGAAATAATTTGGGGTTTTACTGGGGTATTTCCCATCTCACTGCAATATGAGAGGTGATATCCTACAGTAAAAAGCTTCCATTATGGTCAGAACAGAGACATTATGCACACCGAGGTCTTAAAGTGCAGAGAAACAAATTGTTTTGCATGGAATGTTTTTCTACTTATTCCATTTTTCTATTTTCTAATATTTTTCTTTTATTTTTGTACTTCCACCATCAAATTTTTTTTTGCCTTTTCTCCTACAATCACTGTAAGAGCAACAGAAGAAATTTTTGCGTCTTTATTGAGGTTTAGCCATTTGGCTTCTACAATTGCAGCACCCTGCTTAGAATTCATTCATTTACTATTTTCTTCATTTACTTTCCAAATATTAAATAGATCCTTCACTTGGGATGGGCTTAAAAATTCTGATCATACAGGCTGGGAAAGATGGACTTCTAGTGTTGAAAATGTGGTAAATAATTAGGTTAAATATTTTTCTTTCGCCTCCCCCCCTTTTTTTTTGTTACAATTTTCATTGAAAGTAAAGCATGAAGTGTTTCAGTAGCAGATTTATTTATTTATTTATTTATTTAAAATAAAAGAGCAAAACAAAGGCAAAGGCGAATAAGAATGTCAAATGGGGAGCTTTCTAGGGAAAGTGTTATAATGAGAGATACATCAATATATTCACTGTGGGGTAAGCCATAGAATTCAGGCTAATGCTGTAATTTGATAAAGCTTCTTAAGTAATTTAATTGTAGATGTGTCATTTATGAAGTAGAAGTTTTTAAATTAGATATGATTTCAGAGCAATGACTACTTTAAAAGTATTCATCAATTTCTGGGAATTTGTTCTTTAGCTTATATTTTACAGTGGCTTTGATAATGCAACGTTTCCTCTTATCCAAAATTAAACTGTACATCAAACAATATGTAAATTAACCCTGAGCCTTTCTTGAGGATATAAAAATTATTCTGAGATATATTCACTGGCAGGGGTAAACCCAATTCCCACCCCAACCAACTCAGTAGAAATTCAGTTATACAGATACATTTAAAATTAATACAGTTTCGTGTTTGTAAAGAAATAATTATTTCAAATTATTGCTCATTATCCTAATTTTTTCCATTAATGAAATTAATCTCCTTAACAGTTTGCATTTCCTCAGTGGGCAATTACCAGGGAAAAAAAAGCTCTTTTCTGTAGGTTTTCCCAAAGGTTATGCCAGCAACAACTTGCACTCTGATTCAAAGAAAAGACAGAGTATTTTTCTTAAAACACCTTGGGACAAAACAAGTCATATTCTGCTCTCCCATTGCAATGAAAATAAAGCCAGGGAAGCCAAACTCAATATCAGTAGTTTCTCAACTGGCTACTCTTGTTTTGTAGGATCAACCCTAATGGCAAGCACATAAAAAACCCCATTTTTATGAGCAGAAGAGGGCTTTAACCTCTCAAAAACATTTAGCTATAGAATATAAAGGTTAGCGTATGACTGAAATAGCCTAATTTTTTAGGGGTGAGCAGATTTTCCAAAAAGAAAAAAAAATGCCTTTCAGAAAGATTATGAACTGAATTTTAGCTTTGGTGGTTTTGTTTGTTTTGGTTATTTGTAACTTCTGAAGCTTCATAAATCAGTCAGGATTTTTGGGTTTTGTTCCCTCCATTACAGTAACTGCAATAGTAATCTGCATAAAGGAAAGTATCCAGGTGTCCTCTCTTTTCTCAAAAACATTATAGCAGTTACTTGTTTTTGCCATAGAAAAAAAACATTAATAGGGTTTTAAAAATGATTACACACACAAGAACCGTGTACACACACAAATATCACTTGGAGATGCACACACGAACATCACCTCCTTGGATAATTCAGTACCTTCATTTGCATTTGTAAAATGAGTAAAACCAGAGACTGTAATTGCAGTATCAAATTAATTATATAGGAACCCAAACAGGCTGACTAATTCCCACCCTTCCTGGGAACACTGAGAGCAGTCCCAAGTATCACAATGCAGATTACTCGACAGGCCCTTTCTCTTTTGTTCACTACCCATGTGCACACCTGGTTTTCCTTTGGCTGCTGCTCAAGTGGTCATAGGGACGAGCCCTTTGTGCCTTGGAAAGGTCTGGCCACAGAAATCACTTACATGATGCTGCTCCATAATCAAAACTCTTCAGACAGGAATCTCAGCAGCACTTTATCTGAAACTACAGACACTAAACGTGTGGTGCATCAAACAGCAGCAGACAGTAAGTGGGATAAGATAAAGGTGCAGTTCCTTTCTCAGGTTGATGAAATGTGCCCAGGCAGGTGTGCAGATTCCAACAGGTGTGGCTGGGATGTGCCTAAAGCAGGGTGGGCAGAGCCTGGGCTGAGGCAGCACCACTGCGTGAGGGTTCATACAATCAGCCAACACTGAGGGTTGGGAGGGACCTGTGAATCACCCAGCACAACCCCTCTGCACTGAGCAGGGACATCTGCAACTGGACCAGGCTGTGCAGAGCCCTGCCAACCCCATCTGCAATGCCTCCAGGAATGGGGCACCTACCACTGCTCTGGGCAACCTGTGCCAGTGCCTCACCACAAAGCCATAAAAAACTTCTGTATCACTACTTTAAATCTACCCTCTTTTAGATAAAGCTGCCACACCTTGTCCTATCACAACAGACCCTAAAAAAAATCTGTTCCCATCTTTTTTATAAGACCCCTTTGAGAAGCACAGGGGTGTGGGCTCCAGCAAATATTCCCCAGAGTACTGCGAGGTGAAGTACTCAGCTAAGAGGGGAATCACAAAGAATTCCCACCCCTCCAGTCACACTGATTGTGAACTGGGGCTCCAGGAGGTGGCCCTGGTGCTCTGTCAGCTCTGCAGCAGTGCCCTGCTCTGTGTCACTGTGTGCCACAGCTGCCCCTGCCTGCCACCTGCTCCCCACAGCGTTCCAACACACTCGCTCTGCTTCGTTCACTAAACAATTTATAAAGACGAATTAGAATAAATGAGATGCAAATAAATTCTATGCTTTCTCCCTAGTTTTCAAATTTCATTTTCAGTCCACTCAACCTGTGATAATCTCATAGTGATTTTCATTTAAAAGAGCTAAATGGATACGTGATTATTGTTACAGGAACTAACACCAGACAATTAAATGTTGAGGTGTTGCTAGATAAAGCATTGTTTTGATTTGCATAAACATGATGCAAGACAACCTATCTCAGAAAACCTATCTCAGGCAAGGTTTCAGCACTAAGATGTGCTTAACTTCAGCTAATTACCACAAGTACCTCTATTAAATTTTTAGTATTGAGAATTAGGATTACTGCAATTTCATTTCAGCATCCTATTTATTTTTATTTTGAACAACACCTAGTCAAAATACAGAGCTGATCTGTTTTCCACTTCCAATCAACTGCTGCAGGTCAACACATCAAAAATCAATTACACAGACATGAAATTTAGTCATTAAGGATTAGCTGCTAATCGCATTCAATTTTTTTTGTCCAACCTTCCCTCTCTCCCCAATAAATACATTCTGAGCATTTGTGAGAGTAAGGAAAGATTTGTCAACTCAACACTGGGAATTAGATGCTAGCAGTAGGAAAATATAAAAAAAATTAATATCCAAGCCTTTTTTTTTTTGGTAAATCACTACATAATTGCTTGCATATATTGCATTTGCTATGTGATCTTGAGCACACTGAACTGTATTTTGTGTTCAATGATGTTGAAAGAACTGCTAAAAGAGTGAGGACTTCATCAGCACTACATTTGTTTTCTGCCCAGTATCACAAATCCCTTCCAAAACTGCACATACTGAAGTAGTCCAGTCAAAAAAAAATCAGTGAAAATCAGGCCAGCAAAGCACAGAATGGGATTAATCCAGCTGCAGCAGATCTTTAATTTGGCAGGGGACGGATTACATGACCTGACTGTCTTCCTTATCCTGTGCTTACGATTTTGTAATTATGGCAATTATTTTCCAATCTGCCATTTGGGAAAGGGAATAAACACAACATGCCTGTCTCAGTGAGTCTGTAGGGGGATTTTACAGCAGCAGAATGCTGTAGTTGTGTTTGCTCCCCAGCACCAGCTGGGGTAAGTCTGTCCTGGCAGTTTTACAAGTGGTGAGTGCTCAGATTCCCACCCCCTTGAGAGGCAGAGTGTTTTGCAGGAACAGGGCAATGAAGCTGGAGGAGGCTCTAGAATACACCTTTTGAGGAGTGGCTGAGGGAGCTGGGGGTGTTTAATCTGCAGAAAAATTGGTTTGGGGGGGCCTAATTGCTCTCTACAAGTCCCTGAAAGGAGCTAGCAGGATGGTGGTCGGTCTCTTCTGCCATATCTCAATTGAAAGGACAAGAGAAAATGGCCTGAAGTTGCACCAGGGGAGGTTCAGATTGGATATTTGAAAAACTTTCTTCACTGAAAAAGTGTTCATGCATTAGAGTATGCTGCCCAGGAAGGTGGTGGAGTCACCATCTCTGGATGTGTTCCAGGGGCATTGGGATATGGCATTTGGGGATATGTTTTGGGGCAATTACAGTGGGGCTGGGGCAATGATTGGACTAAATGATGTTGAAGGTCTATTCTAACATTGACAATTCTGTGATTGTGTAATATTTTAGGTATTTTTACCAATCTCTCTTGGAACACTTTTAGTAATGAAGCTCCATAGCTGATTGCAGCAGATGATCCCTTGC
Source organism: Hypocryptadius cinnamomeus (assembly GCA_013400635.1). NCBI lineage: Eukaryota > Metazoa > Chordata > Aves > Passeriformes > Zosteropidae > Hypocryptadius > Hypocryptadius cinnamomeus. The sequence goes on along the minus strand of VYZP01078242.1, from coordinate 49,180 downwards.
AGCCAACTGAGCAGTCGAAAGTGTCACACCAAAGACAATCCCAGAGCTGTACATTTTTAATGAGTAAAAGAAACATCCTTCAAAATAAAAGCATTAATTTTCTGCCCAAAGAGGAATAGGTGATTATTGTAACAACAGGTTCTACTTACCCTGAGCTTTCTTCCAAACACCGTCACTTTGCCTTTAATCTGCTCCTTCCTCAGGCGCCATTCAATTGAGTTTAAACCATTTTCCATGGGTAGAGAAATATTACATCGTCCTATGGTGGGAGTCACAGTCCCAGCCAGGACATGAGGCTCGCTGTGAAAGCTAATGCTCATGCCATTGGCATACATCACTCTCAAAGTACCATTATTACAGAGCTGGTAGCTGTTCCTCACTTGATCTACAGCAATAATGAAAAGAAAATAATTTAGCTACTCCAGTCATAAAGAAAACATATAGCTTAATTTGATTGGTTTTTTATTGCACTCCTGTTGATGTTAAATGAAGTCAGCCTGCAATTACCATTTACGTGGTACTATGGTGGAAATTACAGATGTTACTGAGTCATGTAAAGAACAGTAGTGTAACAGTGAGCCTGCAGAGAGATACTGTGTTTATTTCATTATGTTTTCCCTTCAGTCTTAATTGTGAATCAAAATGCACAGTGATATGTATTGAACCACGTAATTTATTTCTGATATGAACAAAAACTCCTGAAAACTGAACTGCTGGATAAACAACAAAGCATTAAACTCCACGACAAAAAGAAAAAGAAGATGATTGCTGGACTCTTTATAAGTATGAAGAAGTAAGTGCCTCTTCTTTTTTGTTTCCCCTGTTTAAAAACTGTCTCCAAGCAGAGGCCCTGTACAGAATTACAGCGTGGCTTTAAATCCTCAAGGTGTGAGGCTCCAGCAGTGCAAGCTGGCAGCCACAGTGGCTCCCTCTCCTGCCTCCCTGCTCCCCACCAGAACCACACTGGCCTGATGTGCACACCTGGCCTCTGTTGGAGAAGAGTTACAGAAACAAACCCATGCTCCTCTGGCCATGCTGTTCTCCAGCTGTTTGACACAGCCAAGTCCCCTCTCAGCCAGGATGGAGTGCCAGAGTGTGCAGCTGTCAGCAACACATCAATATTTGCCTGACAGAAGGACAGCATCTACGTAATTAATCATCTGGTATAAGAGAAATTAAGTCTTTGTAACCAGACCTGTCACAGTATAATAGTCTACAAATGTTGACATTTATGTCAGGAGGAGACTATTGTTTGATGGTGATATTCTCATTCCAGTGACATTATATCTTAATTAAAAAGCCCCATCACTCACCAAATCCCTTTCAGTCTATATTTGATAACTGACTCCACTCCATCAGTTACAATGCCTGGGCGGTGCTGGAATGCTCTACACAAACTCTGAGCCTGTGTTGCCGCTGCCTCCTGCCACCCTCGGGCTGTAACACTGCTCTTGGGAGGGACATCTCTGGCACCACACCATCCTGCCCTGACTGTCCTACACTGTAATTAGTGGCAGTGTAAAAATTTAGAAGATCTCTTCTATTAGAAGGCTTCCTGAGCCTCTCCAGAAGGATCTCCCCCAGCAGCCATATCCAGCAGTCAGGTTGCATCTCTGTGGCACAGAAGTCAGAACCAATTTTGCAGGGAAGTACAGAGAAATATGCAAGTGGATGAAGTGACCCTGCCCCAGGAGGCAGTGGCAGGACTAACTTTCCCCAGCAGACAGTGACCATATGTACTTGACACAAAGCAGGACTGCCAAATGGCTCTTACCTGTCCTGAAGACCTGTCATTTTAGGAATAAGCTTTATGGGAGTTTTTCTTGCAAACCTTACACGGTTTCCCCCAGCTCATAAGTGTACTAATGACACAAATCATTAGTGAATTGCTTTCTCAGGCTGTGTGTGTGGTTAGGAGTGTGCTGAGAAGTGTGCTTTGGTACCTTGAACAACTGTATAGGAAGCCTCCACAGAGGAGAGATTTGTGATGACCGTGACATCGTCATCCCGATTAGAATTCTCAATGTCGATGGTAATGGACTTTTCCATTTCTCGATGAAGGCTAGTTACCACTCCAGTGGGACGTGTTACATTGGTCAGACGCCCTTCATGATCATAGCTAATAGAAAAGTTAGTGAGAGCAAAAAAGCATGAGGATATATGTTCATTTCAATACCCAGTGTATTAATAATGCACCACATTTGTGCAAAAAACCCAGACTGAAACAGATTTTCAAGAACATCCTGGCCATATCTATTTCTCTGTTCTTGAAAAAGTCTATAATGATGAAATAATATTTTTTAGATACTGATCTCAACTACATGGGTGCAAATCCAGGCTAGCATATTTTGAATTATTAAATTAATTATTCTGAATATACGGAGTGATATTTGGCTCAGACAATTATAACTAGTAAATTAGTCTGCATTTTAATAGTTGCATTTCACTCTAAGGAAGTGGATTTCTGATGGACACTCCAATAAACAATTGCATAAACTGCACATTTGCTTTTGAATACCTAGTGGAAAGACCTAAGTATGGTCTTGAGTGACATATCAAGGAATAAACTTGACGTAAAGTATTAAAATAGACATCAGCTTGACAACATAATAATTTCATTTAGATTTTATCTGTGGTTTTGAACTGCATTTTGGGGTCAGTATTTTGGATCATAAAGATGAAAGACAAAAAGCACAGGACAGAGGTTGGAGTTGCAAAAAGGGCAGCAGTCAGCACTCAGAATAGACCTTAGAAAATGAGTTAAATGCTCCAGAAGCATAAAGATTAAAAAAAAACAAAAAGAAAAAAAGAAGGCTTTCCATGATTTTACAGATTTAAATTTCTTTAGAGGTATAAAGCCTGAGGTGGGGGGAAAGAAGGAATGCTGCTGGAAATCAAACCATACTCTTTCCCCCTTTCCTGCAGTATACTTTAGTTGTGTGCATACTTTTGCTAGAGAAGCAATCCCTTGGATCTTAGGGGCAAGAAATGGGGACCTGAAACAAAATCAGCATTCCAGTCTGACACTGCTTGTTGCAATTCTCTACTCGTGCAAGTCTCTCACCCAGCCGCTACCAAAGCACAGGTGCTTCTAGAGAGCAGAAAGGCAAGAAAAAATGTCCTGTGTAGATAAAGGGAAAAGTTTAGGCAGAGATTGAAACCAACTGGTCATCCTTGGGATGTAGAGGTGCAGGGAGCAGGAAGCCTGGAAGAGAACTGGTAAATCCATTGCACTGCCTGAGAGCAACAGAAGAGAAGAGGAGCACATTTAGTACCATGGAGCTAGCTCAGTTCATTGCAGGCTGTGGTAAGCTGTAAAGATGAAAACAAAATCAGAGCTTTCAACATGGTTTTACAATTAAAACACTCAGACACCTCAGACTAGGCCACCTGAACTGTACAGCATATCTAAAAAATTAAGACACGGATTGGCTCCTCAGTTAAAATGAACAAAATATATGACTTTCAAATTCATTGCAAATGGTTTCACCCATTCAACTGAGTATTGGGGAGGAAGGAAAAAATCACCTGTGGAGCAACAAGCCTTACCAGAACCAATGGAAGTATTAGGCAAAGAAGGAAATCAATAAAACAAAGCATCATGCGACCTAAAAGGGACTAATAATACATTGTGTTCATTTAAGTAGTTCAGGATCAAAAAAAGATTAAGCAGCATGATTTTTCTCAATATAGTCACAAGTTTCTCACCACAGATATATATATATATATATATTTATATAGAGATATATTATCATATCAGCAAGATACTGAAAAAAAGATAATATGTTGAGATAATCTATGAAAATGGGTTAAGTCTTTGTAGAGGTCTTCACAAAAAAAATATTGAAAAGCATTCCAAAAGCATAGCTAAAGAAAGAACTTGATCCAGCCAAGCATCTGTCTTGCAGGGGAAAATAAAAAGTACAAAAAATGGACAATTTAAAAAATCTTAAAGGTTAATAAGGCCCCTTAAGAGTCAGTATGTGGTGTGTTTCATGATGAGCAGAGTGAGGAAGAGAACACTTGGATGTCAAATCTTTCAGCACAGACAGTGTTATTTAGGACAAACTAGAAAAAACTATGAGTGTCTCCAGTGTGACTCTGCAGCACTCGGTGAACTTCCAGAAAAATGGTTGGTGAAATTCCCCATCAGCAAATATATTTTAGGCAATGCAAATGAGACATTAATTTAAAGTTTTCATTCACATTGCTGGGTTTTTAATTAACCTAGGAAAAATTCCTGGGGATTGCTGTGGGCTACTCACTGGAAATCTCTATTCCAAGTGTAAGGGCAGTCTAAAAAGTAAATATGGATGTGGATGAACAGAGACTGAAGCAGAAAAATGGAAATATTCCAGTGCTATTTCAAGAAATGATTGTTTTACCCCTGCCATGGGGCGTGTTCCCCAGTGCTGGTCACAGCTTTGAAAGCAGCAACAGTAGAGATTAAAAGGGTTTACAAGCAAGTGATGGATACACTTAACAAAATACATACAAAAGTACTCTCACTGAAGGTCTGCAGACCATTCAGATTACGAGTTAGATATATAAAAATTCACTACTTAAATGATATATACACACTCTGATACCAATATATAAGGAAGGCATTTCTACTTTGTCCATTGTAACAAAATAAAATCTTATTTTAAAAAATACTTTAAAGGTAAAAAATTAAAATGAATATAACAGAAACCCTTTATCTACCACAAAACTTAAGTGACATATTTCTGAGGTTTTTTTAATTTATGCATTATATGAGAGCAAGTGCTCAGTAGAATACAACACCCAGACATTTATCTGAATAATAAGAATAAACTATATATTACTTAAATGATTATGTACTTCTCTTGTTCACGTCATGAACCTGGGTCTAATGAAGTAAAACCCCAAAATTTACAATGAAAAATATATTAATTGACCTGGTGCCTTCTCCAGAAGCAGTCTCTACCTACTGCAGTTTGTGACACAGCATCAGCCTGGATGAATCAGGTCTGATAAGGCAACCTTTACATTTTCAGGCACTCTGAAATTCCTGAGCTTTTCTTTCTGACTTCAGTTAGAGTAAGGCTTCATCCCAAGTTTTTCTACTAATAACATTACAAGGGCAAACAACCTTTCTTTATCCCAGTATCTTAAAAACCAACAAACAACAGCATCTCCCCACTGCTACCTCATCAACTCTTTGCTAATTGTGACCAAGACCCCCCTGCCAGCAGGCAAAGGTTTCCCAGGACAGCTCTGGGTGACAAAGCTGGTGGCTGTCTCTGCCAGCCTGATGGCTCTGAGCTGCCCATGGCACACCTACAGCTCAGCCTGGACCACGGGACACAGCTGAGCCCTTGGCACCTTCTCAGGTAGCTACAAGCATCTGTGCATCCATCCCTTCAGTGGGCTTGTGGCAGTGCCCTGAGGGCTGCTGTCCCAGTTTTTATGACCAGCATCCCAGGCTCAGGTTTGAGTTGTGCTCCTGATAGCTCATGGGTGGAGCAGGAAGGGCAGGGCCATATCCAGCACTGCAGAGAGGAGGAACAGCAGCTTCTGACAACACAGAGCTGGGCAAGGCACAGATCCACACACATTTACATACACCCCTGTTTTCTCTCCCTTTTAAAACTGATTTCAGAAAAAAACTGCAGCACTGTCTCAGGATGCTCCCTAGACTGAGAGGAATACCAATGGGAGCTGCTTCAAAGATCTGTGCTTCATGCCCAAGCCAAGCTTAAATTACCCCATGTGAGCCTGCTGGTAGCTGTTCTATTATTGAAGAGCCTTGGCTGTTCCTACTGCAAATGAGCTGCAGGCACGTGCACAGATGCTATCTATAGAACTCACATATGGAGTGTGCACACACACAAACCAGCCTGTGTCTGCAACTCTCTGCTTATGCAGATGCACACCTAGATTAACTGTACAAATTTAATTCTGAGAACATTTGCAGGGTAAAGTTTCAGATAATTGAGAGGAATATACCCAATAAGATAACACGGCACTTCAGCGCCTGGTTGATATAAATGCACTGACATAAATTTTTCATAAGAACTTTAGCTCATGTAGTACTTTAGCACTTAAAAGACCTCTGTTCTTTTCCAGTTCTGCTGCCATATTAACAATTTTGACTGTTGATTTTGTCTGTATGAATGCATGAATGTAACTGCACAGAAAATGATTTTATTGTCCTTATAAACTCTCATTGGCTGAATACTTCTTTCATCTTCAATTGATGTTAAGTTATAGGTACCAAAAAAATTTGCAGAATGATGAATACAGCATTTTTTCTTAGGAGCTGTTTCAAAGAAAAAACCAGAAACCAGATACCAGTACTGAGTGACTGCGGACTGTGATTGTTTAGGTTTGTATATTCAATTTAAATAATGTCTTTATACTTCTCTCATCTATGGGCTCTATGCTTATGAGAATGTATGAACCAATTTGGGAGAAATGAGTTATTTCTGCTGTCTCATCAAAGTTACTAATTATCTAAGACAGTACCTCAGGCTGTAATATTTAGATCTAAAGATGGTATTTAACTTCCACTGACCTGAGGCAAAGGTTGTGCATCTTTTCTTATTTGATCTTGGAAAAAAATCTGCAGCACTATGTACACATTAAATGATATTTTCAGCTCATCCCAGTAAGACACCAAAGCCCTTACCTTCTGTATTTCCTTAGGAATCATAATACAATTTTTCTAATAAACTATGCTAACTTAGCACTTGGTGTGGCTCCCAGACACCAGTTATACCAGTTTTGTAACCAGTAACTTTCTGATGACATTTTGTAATGTTTTATGGATTTTCATGTAGAATTTTAAATTAATTAGCTCTTTAGTTTTCTATAATTAATTTCTGGTGTGTTGAGAAATAACTAATTTATATGACTGCATCTTGAGCTACCTATTGAGGAAAAAAAACCAACAAAAAACCTTCCTAGAAGGGCATCCACATCTCATCAGCAACAATAAGAAATTTATTCTGTCTGGTCCAGTGAGCTTTCACTTGAGCTTATAGTCAGCAGGTAATACCTTATTGTGGTCACGTAAAGGAACTATTTCTGTAAAAAAATTGTGGTAAAGAAATAATTTTTGCCAAATATGAAGGAAAAATAAGTCCCTCCCCAGGTGAAGGCCGAGGCTGGAGGAGAGGAGTGAGCGGCTGGGCATGCAGGGCCCCACGAGAGGGCACTGCTTTCCTTCCAACGGGAACCAGCTGCAGCATCCCTGCTGTGCAGGGCAGGCATTCCTTCCCTCTATTCCTGCATTTCTTACGCTTTCTCTGAACAGAGGAAACAGGTGGCCAAGCTGAATGCATCAATAAACTAAGAGGTGTGTGCCATTGCTAGGCTGTGACTTGAAAATAAGCCTGCCACTTAAAATTATATATAAAGCTTATTCCTATTTTCTACTGATTTGGGGAATGACATTTTTTAATCATTAACTCATTCAGACAAAATATATGACATCATACTTGCCATACTTAAATATATTTTTCAATATGTCATTTAGCTTCTCTTTTTAAAATTGTTTTGATCAAAAAATGGTAATGAGACTACTAAGAACAGGATAAATATTAATAAAAATTGGACTAGTTTTTCTAGATTTTTAATATACTTCTGAACCTCATCTCTTCAGATGAATTTCATTTAAAGAGGAAGTTCTGTCTATTTAATCTATATGCTCATGAACACCAGTGTGCTTTTGGGTTATCTACAAATTATGGAAGTTACACCAGGGGTCTGACAGATAGCTGGGGATCTAATTTCCTCACTTGTCTCAGGAATGAACAATCATTGAAGTTAATCAACATTTTAACAACCATGAGTAATATATGAGGCTGAGCAGAAAGAGAGATAATTTGAGTTCCAAAAGAAGCTGCAGCATGAGGGTTCCTAGAGAGGGGCAGCTCTGTGGGAGCTGCAGGGGGAGTGCAGGGCTGCTCTGGCTGTGGGCAGCCGTGCTGACCATGAACAGCAGCTTGACTAAGCCGGGGTTCTGGCCATGGCACACAGTCCTCTGTGCTGGGTGGGGATGAGCTGCCCCAAACTCAACCCCCAGGCAGGGATTTAGGGGGATCAGCACCCACCCAAAGGACGCCATCACAAAGCCACTTGACCATTTCCAGCATTTCCTGAGGTGCAACGGCCTTAATCAGTATCACTGAAAAACCTAAAACAAATTGCAGCAGGGTCAGCCTAGGGCCTACTCACTACCGTTTGAAAAATAAATGTATGCTTAATATATCCAAAAACATTCTTACTCATAAAATGTTGTCCATCCTGTTTCATCACTCTTCGTTGCTAAGAGACCACTGTTTCCATTATATGTCATTAATCCGAGCTCCAGGGTCTGTGTTGAGACCAGCTTGAGTCCACCATTGGTGCCAACAGCCAGCGTGACAATCTGATTGTCCGGCATCAGCAAGTGGCGGGGCATCCCGCTGGCGTCCCGGCGCACCTTCAAGGAGTTGCCATTGTTGTCCATCACCTCTGTGACATCGTTATCGCTGCTATAGGTGAAATTGTACAAGTACTCCCCAGTAACGAGGCTCAGAGTGTACTGGTGAATCCCATCAGCATTGAAGACATACAGCTCCTGTTCTCCTGGAGATGCAGCTTCATATTGGTTAAAGGAATTAAGAATGGGCCTGTTTTTACTGACAGCCCTAATGCGGATATTTCCGAGATCAGCTATGTAGATGGTACCATCTGGGGCCACAGCTAAGGAAGATGGTGAATTTAAGATGGCATCAGTGGCATACCCATCATCCCCAGCATAGCAATTACAGTTGACATCATTTTTGCAATCACAGTCTGAAGCTGCCCCTGCAAGAAGGCATATTTCTCCATTGGTAGTTACCTGGCGTAGCCGATTAATTTTTTTTTCATCTGTCTCACTGATGTAAAGAACTCCTGTGTGTGAGATGGCAATGGCACTGGCTGATTCAAGTGCAGAATGAATAGCCAGTTTGCTAAGAGAGTAGTCTATACCAGGAACCTGGCAGTGCATGGGGCGTCCAGCAATAATGCTAACTTGATGGTTTTCTGTGATCCGTAAAATAACATTGTTCTCTAGGACATAAAGGGAGTTGTCCATGGGATTGACAGCGAGATCAGTAGGCCACTCCAGCCGTACCTATGAGTTGCACAAATTATTACTGTAAAACTCGAAACTGAAAAGTACACTCCTAGTGTTTAAAATTCCACGTGTAACAACAGCAAATTAGTGAGGGGTTTATCAGCGTAAATCATGAAACCAAGTCATGAACGGCAACTATTTCAAACAATGATTTTGTTTTTCGGAAATATTAAAGCTACGTGCAGTTGTAACTTTGGCTAATTGTGTTTCTGTGCAAGAATGAATGCTACATTGTGGAAGCTCTACAATAATTAGAGAAAAACAGGCAATTAAGACAATAACTCCCATTATCTCAACCTTATTTCTCTACAGTTGCATAAATAAACTGTGTTAGCCACAGTAAAAAGGATGGTTCAATCATTTCAGTAATAAATCAAATACGTTATAATCTTGTGCTGCATAATGCATTTCTTAAGTGGCCAGGCAGTCATCCAAAATAGATGCCCATCTCTTCTAAGGCAGAGAGGAAAATAAATACAGTAAGAATCTACCTGGGTGACATCCATGCTGGAATCACAGCTGAGAGGTCGAACAGCAGTGAGGTCATTGGAGCCCAGCAGGGTCGATATAATTCCGTTCTGATCCACTTTTCTAATCATAGTGGCATCAACAAAATACATGAGTCCATACTTATCCACTGCAATTCCTGCAAATATAAAACCCAGGCATCAGTGCAGCAGTGAGGCTCCTGGCTTCAAGGCAGGCTTTGTCTTGCTTACAAGATGGTGAAATTTTTTCACTTCCGCTGCTCTTTCCTCCCTCCCAACATAAGCATAGGTCCTGGAGCCCTCCAAAACCCCATTGTTCTGCCAAAGAAATGGCATCAAGCAGGTTTATCCTTCAGGGCTTTAAAGAAAACCACAGAAATCCCCAAACATACCAAAGACCCAGCAGAATGCATCAGCTTATTTCTAGATTCAAACTCAGATATATTACATAAAGTCAATTAAAAACTTATCTCCTTATTTTAAGGCATTGCTTTCTTCATCAGAAGAATCTAATGAGGCTGAATAATTTTTTAGAAATCTTTTAAAATACCTCCAAAATTTTTTGAAAACTAGAAGGACATCGTATTATTTCTGGATGTTTTTTTTAATTCTTCGACCTGTTGCAGTGAAAATACAGAAAGAACATCTGGTGTTTCCAGATGAAGACACAGGAGTTGCCAGCCTATAAAAAAGAGAAGGTTCAATGCCTGTCTCACTGTGAGTCCTTAGAGAGGAAAGGCACAGAATGGAAGGGTGCTCCCTCGGAGGAACAGACTGATGCTGCTGCCTGTTGGGAAGGAGGGCAGCCTTTTTCTCACTTGCCTTTCCTGCTTTGATTTGGTGCGCTGCCTTGTCCATTTCTCAGGCTGAAAATAAAATATTGATCTAAAAAAAAATCTGTCCTCAAATGGTTGCAGTGCTCATCCCACTGGGCAGTAAGAGAAGATACAGCTTCATCTTTTTAATTTCTAAGTGTTAACTGAAACTACTTCCTATACAAAGAAACTGGAATTTCCATTTTTGTGTACCTTTATGATCATCTAGTTATTTTCAGACACTGAAAAAACCCAAAGATGTTTGAAACACATGACAGTACACCTGATTAATTCATCCTTACAATTAAGATGAAACAACAGAGGAAAAAAAAAGCCTTAAAAAGAAACACATCCCCAAATCTCTATATCATCTTGAAAACTTTTTGTCAAAAATTAGAAACTGGAAAGGGCAAACATTCTTTTATTTTTTTCCCTGACCTGAAGAAAAAGGAGATACACGGAGGAAAAACTCAGAGAAAAGCCACACCAAGCAATTTCTCTCCCCAAAGACTGCGTCTCAAACAGTAATCAGTTTCTCAGTTCACACGCTGGCTTCTTGGAGTGAGCGGTACCCTGCTAATTTGTGTTCTGTTCTCCTTTTGCAGCACTCAGGGCCAGGGTAATAAAGTTTGCTTTAACTAAACAAAGCACGAACACTTGCCAATCCACTGTAATTAAAGCCCAGAATAAAAATCACCGAGCAAGGAGTGATTTAATTGCCAGATAATTATTTCCACATCCAGCCTAGCTGCAAGCAGTCATTCTCTCCGGCTTCTTTTCCTCCTTTACCTCGTGGGCTCATTAGGGTTGCGTCCACTGCCTTCCCTCCATCCCCACATCTGGCTTCATCAAAGGGCAGGCACTGCTCTCCTGTCCCTGCCACCACTTCAGAGTTACCAGCAAGGTCCTTCGTGCCCATGAGGGACTTGACTTTGTAAATCCGTCGGCTATTGGTGTCCGACACGTAGAGGGAGCCTGAAACAGGGTCCACGGCCAGATAGTATTTATGAGCAGGATTGTTGCTTTAGAGAAAAAGAAAGCATAAAACAGAAACAGCTGAGCAGTCTAGAAACTTCACAGGCTTTCAGAGCTTGGATACTCATCAGGCACAGAAAGATCTGGAAAGAAAGTCTGACACCTTTGTACAGAGGTGAGGTCTGAAGGACCATCACCTGAGGACCTAACTTGATTAGGGCCTGGTCAGTGTTCAGAGGGATTGTAATTTTAAATCTCACTCATCCTTCTACACTGAACCTTGCACAGCAGAGCCCAATAAGCCAGAGCTGCACAGCAGTCTTTCCTCTTGATCTCTTTAGCCCTTTAGATCTGCTCCAGGTCAATTCTCTTTGGCTTATCTGTTTCCCCCCTCCCACTACCTTGTTTAACTTCCTTTGGAAGCAGAAGTCATAGGAGTAGGATCAAAGAATCAGCTTCTGAGTTACTTAGATTACGCCACAAGATTTGTGAGGTCTTGTATAAATAGGAGGCAGAGGCATAACAAATTTATTTCTAAAGCAAATTTGTTCTCATTCATTCTTATCGAGAATCTCATTTACAGCAGATGAAGTTGGTTATATAACTAAAACCAGAGACCCCAAGTGTCTGACTTTAACTCCAAACCTTCTGTTATTGAAAAACTGGTCCTCAGTTTGTGATTGGAATGGGTGCTCATATGAAAAGCTACTTCTCTTCTGAAATATATGTTTTTTGACAGCTTGTCACATTTTGGAACTACTTTAGCAAATCATCTGCAAATTGAGAAATGTCAATCTTCACAATATATATACATTCACACACACAGAACTGCAGTGCAGAAATATTTTCAAAATCTTGCCTGGCTAGTTTTACTCAGTTTATTTGGATTTTAAGCATGATGTGAATTTTCCAGCCTTTGGAGCCTATGGGTGAGCGTAAATAAGGTCAATGGTGGTTTCAAAGCATAGAAGACAAATGAAGACGGGAAGAAAAAAAATGAAGGTTACTTACCAGTAACCAGAGATATTTGCCTCCAAATATCCACACTCCTAGTTTCATGTGGCAAAAGTGCCCATCTCCAAGAGTGAGGATACACAGAGGTAAGCTATGATGGACATAAGCCATTTCTTGAGCAGAATCGCTGAAACTATAATAAAGCCACTTTCGGCAGATGGATCCATCGGCACACCAAGATAACTGTGGTCATGTGGCCATGACCAGGTTTGGAGGAATGAGGAGGCCCCAAAATACCACTTTCTACAGTTATTTTCCTCTATGCCAGTCTTTGACTTGCCATGGGTTTAGGTCAATAATGGTTTGTTCTAAGACTGTAGAAAGTAGGAAGGAGATTGGTTGGATCGCATTTCAGTAGGCAGAGGCAATACCATCTGCTGAAGTCTAGGAGTGTAGAAATTAGAGATGAAGAAATACAATAAACAAAAAAAATACTTGGCAGGTTTATTTCATGCATGGATCTCAGAGTACTTTAAAAAGATGGGTGTAGCACCCATTTTACAGAGGAGGAAACTGAGGCACAGAGAGGTTAAGTGGTGTAGACAAAGTTATGCAGGGAAACTAGTGACATGCTTGAGATTAGAGGACAATCTCATTATTCCCCAAGTTTGTCTCCTTATCTTCAGTAGCAGACTGCACCTCTTCACTACACCCTTATCACATTCCTTCTCATCCCTCCAAAATAATGCTTGACCTTCTTTGCAATACAGAACAACAGTTCTTTCCACTTTAGAGATTCCTCCAGTCTCTCAGGTATATGAGCCATACAAACACCTGCACGTTTGTCATTGCTTCCAAACTCTGCTCTGTTCTTCCACCGTGCTTTCCCCTTACACTGAAGAGCACACTGCTGTGGCACTGGTGTTGTGCTGTACCTCACAAACACTCCCAGACTGAGCTCAAGGCTGCCCTGCAGCTGGTGCCTTTTGCATGGCCCTTGTGAAACAAGGCACATCCCCCACCCTGGCCAAATGGCACCTGAGGCAGGCACAGCCAGGAGCTGGGCCCAGGCTGGAGCTGGGCACAGACACTGCTGCTTGCACCTGGAAGGGAGGGTCCTGCTGGACTCAGTGGTGAGAACTGCTCACACAGTGCCCAGGGGAGCAGCAGCCACCCTGCAGGAATGGAAGGGTCTCTCTTGTTTTACACATGATTTTGCCAGGCTGTGCCACCCCTACCTCCCCTCTGCCCTCAGCCAGCCCTAGGGTGTGCCCTGCTGCTACCAGGATGGGATAAGACATGAGTCAGGGTAAAGAACAATGGCAGAACATGGGATATTTCCGTCTCCTCTCCTGCAGTCATGGTGCATCCATGGAGCTCACCCTGCCTTTCTCCTCTGGGATCTCTCCAGGGCAGTTGTGCTAGGGATCAGTCACAAGCTTTGGTTCCAGATCAGAGAGCAGCTCACTGGAGCTGCAGACCTGTTCCATACTCCTCCCCTCTTTCCTGAACTAGGTCAGGAAACAGATAGTGGAAAACTCAAAGCAAATTTTTGAGGGAATTTGACAGAAAATGACTGCTGGAAGGTAACATGCACTCACTGTGCTCCCAAAGAATCAATGAGACTATTACCTCAAACAGGGATTTGTTTTATAAATGAGTACTCAATATTTCTCAAACTGGCATCTGAGCAATTAAAAACCTCTGCCTCTCTTTTCTCCACACCGTTGCAATCTTTCACGGGAATTACAGGAGGCCAAAGACTGTAACTTGCTTTAAAAGATTTTCCATGGCATTCAGTGTTGCTCAGAGGCTTCTGCCAGTCATGTCTGTGCCTCCAGCCCCCAAGTGAATGTGTGGTCAGCACCACCTTCAGCCCCACTCTGCCCTCTCAGAGAGCCTGGGGCCTGGCAGCCTGCAGCTCACTTGCCCTGTTCTTCTCACAGGTGCAACAAATTCTTTTTCAACAGCAGCTTTTCTTTAAGGTTAAGCAAAAGAGAAGCTGTCCAGAGCAAATCTCTAAGCAGATGAAAAACTAACTAGGCTTAGTTGAAGCAAATGAGGAGCCTCCAGCATCACCAATAATCATTAGCAAATTGTGAATGAATTCACCCAGATAACAATAGTTAGGGGTGTTACTATGCCCAAATATATTGTTAAGGGGAAATGATCCTGTTTAGTCCAGACCATCTATTCCATCAACTTGTATCACAGAAATGGAAAGTATGGTTTTAAAAGGGTAATGCACAGGACACTATGAAACAGTTTACAAGAGCTCTTCTTGTTTGTGCCCTTGATTTTCTCCAGGGTGAACATGCTCCCTGTCCCAGGTATGGCATGAAAGGAGGCACAAGTGTTGCCTATGCTGCAGCCATCCAGAAGACCTAGTGCTCTCCTCCTGACATCCAGGAGGGTTATGCCTCCCTCCTGAATCTCACAGTGACTACTTCTAGTGGTTGCACACAGCCAGCCCCACAGGTTGGCTATTAAATGTGTTTGAAAAAAGAAATATAAACGAAATTATGGCAAAAGACAGCGGGTTCAGAAAATCATTAATGACCAGAAAATGAGTTTTTGACCTATATGCAGTCATTAGTGCTTTTGTGAACCTTTCTGGCATTTGTGAAAATGCTGTTGTAGTTTACCTTGACCATTTAGACCAATTATAGACAGCAGGGAGAGGTGTTTATCTAGAAGTTAGCTTGGGGTTCATTATACTTGCATTCTACTAGACATTTCTAATTACTGTCAGGACTTATTGGCTGCTTTTTGACTGCATTTCGTAATTGCTAATGCTTTTCATATTCATAACACACAATTAGCACATAAAAATGTTTCTATATATGGTACATGAAGAACATAACATTACACAAGAAGCACAACACAAAAAGCAAACACAATGAAGCAAACAAACCATATCAAATTATATGGGAAAGAGCTCATGTCTTACCTATGTTTAAACTCTTTATTTCTTTATAGAAAGGGAACAGAAGAAAAAAGAACAAACAGTTAGCTGAAGAATAGATGGTAAAGCAAACATAGTATTTGTTTTATTTTACAAAAGGACACAGGAGAAGATATCTCTTTTCAGCACTAGCCTTAGCTTAGTTTACAGATGAAGAGTGACTGGGAGGGATAGAGCTGCAAGCTAGTTCCCTATAGGACACCCCTGCCCCCACCCCCCTCCCCTCATATTTAGGAAACTTTCTGAACCACTGAAAAAATCTTCCCATGGAAATATGTGTAGCTTGGGGGCTAGGAGTGAGAGAAATTGGCAGTTCTCTGAATACAGAACTGGGCAGGAGGAAGCGCTGGTTTTGGATATTGTCTGCCAGTTGGAGGCAACCTCTTTAATCGAAACAGTTTTCCAGCAGGCTATTTCTAGACACGTTTTTACTATGCAGTTTTTTTTTCTCTCCTCCTAGTCACTAAAAGAATTGCTTAAAGCAAGTTTGGATGCTCCTTGGTATCTGTTTAAGCCTATCAGAGCCAGTGTTAGGGTAAAAAAGCCCCTTCTAAGCGAGCAGTAAGGTACTGTACAATGGGAGATAAAGACCATTAACTGATCCACAACTTACTGCCCAGACACAAAGCCAAAGGAAAAGTGCTCTCTACTTCCCACAAGAAAATTAACACTTCTCAATTCTCCACTCACACAGCATTTCACTGTGTTGATGTAATTCCCATTTAGGAATATGCACTGAACAGAGCAGGGAGGTTTGTGACTCCTGAGCTGCAGCATTCCAGGCAGAGCCCCCAGCTTGCAGCCCCACATGCAGTGCTGGAGCCCAAATTCCTGCTGGCCATTCCAACCAGGCACTTCACAAAGGACAGTGTGAAGGAAATATGCACACTGGCATATTCTGACATATAAAGGCACTCAAGATTTAGAGGGGCTTATGTGAAACCAAAAGGACATCAGGTGTGAAATCTAAACAAAGTGATGTATTTGGTTTGTAATACTTGTGGATGAACTGATTCCAACATAATCCAAACTACTTGATATGAGCTGAAGACTCTGCTCTCATTCACACTTAAATGGCTCAAATCTTCAAACTCTTACCCGTGTAACTCATGCAGATTTCAAGATGAGCAATGAATCACAATTACTGCTATAGATTATGTTTGCTGGAATGGACCTTAATTCCCTTTAGAAGAATGGGGGGCAAAAGACATCATAATGTAATCCTAAAGTCTGTAAATCCTAAAAATCTGTATGTCAAGTCCTTTGCAGCTGTCCAACAGCACTCACAATGCATCAGCATCATTGTTAATTGCTTCTAGTGATAACAGAAGCTAAAGAAACTATATTATGGAAAACAGACTTTCATAAAGGACAAAGTGGACAACAGCAGGTAAAAATCCATCTTCTATTTCTTTACTGATGTCCTTTCCAATTTTCCCTCACACATGATGAAAACCCAAGTTCCCTTCAATCTCTCTCACAGAGAGAGGAAGCAAAGTACTCACACTAATGCTGTTGTAAATTTTGAGGCAACATTTTCAAACATAAGGTGGGCTAGGAAACTGTCACTGGCTAATATTGGTAAGTGAGGTGCATAAAAATGCATTATAAGAAATATCCTAATCTGAAAATGTTTCTCCTCACTTTTTAGTCCTATTTACTAGAAAGCTAAAATGATCTGAACAACTTAGAAAAAAATAATTAGCATATTCTGTATAATGCAGAATTATACAGTGCATATTATTATAGTGCATATTGATATAAATATTTATAGCAGGTCACACTTCCATACCAGCTACCTTCTGTGGTTTAAACTGAGCTGCTAGCAGAAAGCACTGGATGATCCATGACTTTAAAAAAAAAAAATAATAATGAGGCAGCCTGATGGTGTATGAGGTAGGTGTCAGAGAGTGATTTCAGAGTTGAATTGGCCTGAATCAGATCTCTTTTCTTTTCTATAGAATCTGAATTCACAATAGTGACATCAACAAAATGACATGAATGGAAGAGAGGTGTAAAGTAGAGCTAGGCCTCCTATTCTTTAACAGTCCAATCCTTTTGCACTTTTTCCCACTAATTAAAAACTAAATGTGGAAGCAGAGGAATTGGTTATTGGTCGTATCATTAAAAAAGACTTGTGACCTAAATTCACTCAATGTACTTTGCAGTTATATCCAATTTCCAGGAGCACCAATGCTGCTGCCTGAGTGGGCTCCAGGAGGGGCAGCAGACAGCCAGGGCATGCTATTTTTCCTCATTTTCCTGCAAGTACTCAGTAGTGCTGTAAGTATAAGGTCCAGTTACATGAGTTAGGGTTTGAAGCAATAGCTCTTGCCTCTCCTGGAAGAATGAAAAAAGGAGATGGAACAGAAATGGGTGAAGTGGTACATTCTACACTCATGCCTTCCCTATTAAGTGATCAAATCTTAAGATTGGAGCAGGGCACGGGACAGGGGGAAAGAGTTAAAATCTTAAAAAGAGTTCTGAGGTTGCAGAATGAATCTGTATGTCAACCTGAACTGCACTTGTCAACCTACAGAAATAGACTCACAAGCATGGAGAAGAAATGTGAAAGTGGATCTCAAAACCACTGGCAGGAGAAGCTTCCCTCTGACCTCATGAGATTGTTACACCTCTGCCTGTCACTGTGGCTCAGTACCTAAGGGCAGTCAATTCTAGACTTTTCAAACAAAACTACAAGATGCACTGAGGGAGGACAGAATCAGTGATTACTAACGAGACAGAAAGAGATGCTTTGTACTTTCTGTACAAGTTAATTTCTGCTCTTAGGTCCTTCACTTTAGTCACTGCTCGGGTAAGTTACAGACTTTGAACTATGCATTTCTGTGCCCCATTTCTCCACTGGAATTTAAATAGGTTGAAAGTGACAATGTTTTTCAAAATTATAAGAAGTAATGGTAAAGGCTGATTTGAGCACAGGCTCCAGAAGCGAAGCACTGAGGTGAAGCCTTACCTCAGCTCCAGTATGCTCGTGACATTCCTGGAGGGGAAGATACGCCGGATATAGTTAAAATCCCCAACAAAGAGACTTCCATCAATACCCACTGCCAGTGCCACAGGGGCCAAGAGCTTATTTCCTTCTGCCAGGCCATTGCAGCTCGGACAGGATATGCTTCTGCGGCGCCCATTCCCCATAATGCTGGTTATCACAGCTGGCTGCTGAGTGAGAAACTGATTTTCTCCGTTGCCTTTGTGCAATATACCTAAGGACAGAGAGGAGAAGAAGTGGTTATTACCACTGTTCATTGCAGGAGACTTGAGGCTGTTTTCTTTTCAACAGCTGCTTTTAAGGACTGTACACTGAAATGACTCTGGCATTTGGTTTTTCAATGGTGCAAAAACAGCAGAAGGACTTTACAGTAGTAAAAATAAAGGTGTAATGAAGATTCAGTGTTAAAACCCACACACATACACACCCACAGACCCAAACCTACACTCAGAGTCCTTTGGTATTCATTATGAAAGAAAACCCTGCCACACAGCTCTGGCCTGGGACTGTGGTTTAGATGGTTTCTGAGTGGGTGGAGAAGAGCAGTTCTTTATTTGTGTCTCACTCCAGTTTCTGTATCATGTTTTGTTTGGAATTCTGTGCCAACCTTACTGTTCTCTTCCACCTCTCAGTCTTTCACACTTTTTTAATGGAAAATGAAAAATGAGAAATGGAGGAACCAGAGAAAATGATAGCTCAGAAAATGAAAAGATAGGAGGAAGATCAAACTCCCAGAAGGGCTGCTAAGGATCAATGATAAAAGGCAAGAGGGAAGCTGGTGGTACAGATCTCTATTAGACGTCAAGAAAATACCTTCAAGATAGGATTTATCTTCAAAATATTTGTTCAAAGAGCAGACCCCTGCTCCAAGAAGGGAGTGGATTTTCTGACAGTGTGACCATATTCTGTGTCATCAAAAACTGTGGAAATCTGGCTGGAAACTTTCAGCCTCATGTTCTTGTGGGAATGAAGTTGTATGACCTAACATAACTGGCTCCCCACTGGTGACAACACTCTCTGTTGGCATGTACTACCCAAATGTGGATCCACTGCCCAGCACTGGAAGTGAGTTCAAATAGCCTGATCTTGCCAATTCTGAACAATATTTTAGATTTATTAAGCAGAAGTACATTTTGTTATTTGGTAATGAGCAGCAGGAAGGCTGCAAACACCTTGCAGGGAACAAATAAAATGTATTCTGAGCATTCAGCTCCCAAAGAGTTGTTGGTAAAATACAAAGATCACTAAGATTCAGCTTAGGATATGGGAAGACAAAAAAAGAGGAAAAAACAAATGGGTGACTAGTGAGAAAAGCAAAGGAGACTCAGTATCTTGTCCCAGACTTGTACTCCTTGTAAGCTCCATCTCAGGTTAGGGGGGAAAGGAACTCAAGCAAAAGGAACCAGGAACAGATGTGGTTAACATGAGAAAAACAGGGAAGACAGAAAGATATTACAGGGGAATAAATGAAAAAGAGAATAGAGGATAAAGATTAGGACTTTAAGAAATTCAGCCTGTCCAGAACAGTAAAAAATGTGTTAAAATTCTACAGAAATTTTCTGACAACTGAAACATGCCTCATACCTTAGTGAGTTAAAGATGAAATAAAAAGAGTGGAGAAATTGCATTTTTGGGAGTGTAAGTATAATGCAAATAAAAACTCCATGTAGGACAGCAAACACATGGAATGAACTAACTCACCACTCTTGACATTAAGTACATGATGTTTATCCAGAGACCATCCTCCTAAGTTTGAGGGATCCAGTTCAAATCCTTGCAGCAGTGCTGTCCTCTTCTCCCATAAAATGAGACTGGGGCAAGTCTCATATTCAAACCCCACAGACACTGAAATTAAAGAAAATCTAATATACTTGCTGAACAAACACTGAATTAAATGTCCAGAGCACATTCAAGTCATCGAGTATTCCAGTCCACAGCCCCCTCAAGAAGATGGAGTGATTATATATTCCTCACTTTTACTCTACAATATTATATTCAGATCTTTGACTAGACACAAATTTGAAGCTTCATTCACATGTACTCTGCAGGGATCTGATCACTTCTATTTTAATAGCTCACACTGGGAAGTGATGGGTTTGCTGAGAGGAGAGTGAGAAATAAAAATTTTAAAATATAGTAAAACTATATTAAATAATTAAAAATATCAGATAGCAGGACAAGATAAATTCTTAATTTGCCAGATGTTCACAGCATTTATTTAGCATATTCATTTTACATACTATATACCAAAGGGCAGTGAAAACTTCGTGTGCATTTAAGCACAATTACACTGTAAGCATTACACAGGAAAGCAATATCCCATGCAATAACATAAGAAAGAAAAACTATAGCAAAGAAGAATTCAGAAAATATAGAAAATAATTAAAATTAAAAAAAAAAAAAAAAGCTGCTCTTTCCACACTGGCACAGCTCTGATGCTCATTTTTAACACTGCTGTATTAAAATTATTCAGACAGTCAATGAAAACTGAAAAATATTATGGTGATCACTCTTCTTCCCACCCACTAGAACCAAGCTAACTAAAAATAGCTGTAGAACTAGAAGACTGAACAGCATTAGAGGAACAGCATTTTCATTTCAAACGTGGTACACCACAAGAGACTACAATAAGGGTATGTGTGAAAACCCAAATGCACTGCAGACTGCCAGCCAGTCCAGCATCAGCATCATTTTATAGAGAAAGAAAATAAAATTGTAATGATAGATTAGGATTCCCCTAAGTTTCTGTGGCCAGTTTTTCCTATTGCCTGGTCTAAACCTTCTAAGTCAGGTACTGAGCAGGAAACCCAGGCACGATGATGGCGTTTAGACCCTCTGAACATGATCTTGAATGTGTAAAAGAACCGTAATACAAAGATAAATTGTGTCAGGAAGACAAGAACTGTTCAGTCTGAATGTGCTCCTCCATAAGGAAGTTTGCAGTTTTCTTATTTAGAATTATAGGTGTTGCTTGGAAAGTTTTGGAGCTTGTATATGCTGACTTACCTACAGCATCTGACAACCCATAAACCTTCTGACCATAGGCATCTGTTTTGTCCCAGATAAATGTATATGCCAAGTTGGGAGATGCCTGAAATGATTTTTGGAACAAATGCCCTTCTACTGCTACCATCAAATGAACTTTGATCAGATTGAGTGGCACAAGTGTCTGAGTCATGATGATCTTCAGTAAGGATTTGTATCCAGCAGTGCGGGAACTCAGGTAGCTGAGCTTTATACTAGAGCCAGGGATCTCAATTTCTTCATGAAGAACCTGGGAAGGAAAGAGATCAAACACTTTACATTAATGATTTTTTTTTTTTCAATGTATCATTTTGTGTATTCTTATGAACTTATGTCTTTCTCTTACTGGGAGTGGATATCCTCAAACCAGCACAGTTCAGCTGACTTTTCTGAAAATAATTATGTGGTGTCTGCGTACATATCTTTTTAAGAGCCCATTGCTGGCAAAAGGGCAAATAAGCACAAACATTTTTACTGCAAGTTATATGCAAGGGAAACATAAGAAATATCACAGAAACCCACAACTTCCACTAACAGTATAAAGCATAACTGAATACAGCAGTGAAAACATAGCACCAATAGAGTTTGCCCTTGTCCTAAATAAGAAATAAGGAAACAGTCTGTGGTCAGCATCACTTGCCAAGCCTTTGCAAAATTCTCTTGAAACACCTAAGCTGACAACTGAAATACGCAGATATACTTGATATGTTGTATGATAATGGGAGGGTGCAAGGTGATCAAAGATAAATGTGTCTGGGTGACATAAACCTGGGATGTCTCCTGCAGCCCTCATTAGAAAACCTGGTACCTGTCAGAACGAATGCAGCTCTGCAGAGACATTTGCTGTAGCAATTGCAGGGGACACATGGTGGCCCTGTGCTCAGGTCAGAACTGTCACTTGACCCCTGATTTTTCCACCCTTTTCACTCACACTGTTCTTACCTGGGTTTCTGGCACAATGGGATTGCGGCTGGGAGCGTCACTAAAGAAAGTTGAAAGTGGTGATGAAATGATGACTGGGTCAGGACGGACAAACCCACTGAGATCACAGCTGGGAATGGAGTTCTCCTCTGTCTTCATCACAAGGGTGTCCATGGCATAGAAGCTGTTCCATGGCAGCCACACTGTCCTTTCCTGGCTCATAAACGGGGCCCGTTCAAAGTGCAGCGTCAGGGATGCTCCACCATTTGCAACCAAGTCAAACCTAGAAAAGTGTGGCCTTTAGAAGTGACAAGACTGAGTAATTCCAGTAATCACATTTCTGGCTAATGAGACAGCTACAGAGGCATACCAACAGCAATGGGTATTTGTCTGGTTTTGGCTGGGATAGAGTTCATTTTCTTCCTAGTAGCTGGCAGAGTGCTGAGTTTTGGGTTCAGGATATAATGTTGATAACACAGGGATGCTTTTATTACAGCAGAGCAATGCTTACACAGAGTCAGGGCCTTTCCTCCTCCTCACCCCATCCCACCAGGGAGCAGAATGGGAGCTAGGAGGGGACACAGCTGGGATAGCTGACCCCAGCTGCACTGAGGGATATCCCAGATCATACAGTGCTACTGTCATTATATAAACTAGGGGAAAAGCTGCTCAGAACCTGGCTTGGAATTAATTTATCTTTCTGTTATTTCCCTTTTTACTACAGTTTTAATAATTATTATTCCAGTTATCAAACTGTTTTTATCTCAATGCAAGACTTTTCTTACTTTTACCCTCGTGATTCTCTCCCCACATCACCAGATGTGGGGAGAATGAGCAGACCATGATTATGTTTTAAATGCCATGGTTCCAATGATCAATAATGGGATGTGAACCTCTGGCAACTAAACATTTGAAAACCAGCCAAGACAAGCAATGATTTGAAGTCACTTGGACAAAGCTCATTCCAATAAAATTATAAATTCTGTATTAAATAATTAAAAAAATACCCAACAAACAAACCACTACATTTACTATCACAAGTCACCTTTATATAGAAACAGCCGAGAAGCCAAGTGCATTCTGAGCTGGACAGTGAATTATCCCTTTCCTAAAAGATCCTGTCCATCAAACATAAACTGGGACACATGGCAGTAAGAGAGCAGTAATGAGAAGTGTTCTACAAGTAAGAATTCCTGTCCTGAAGATAACTGATCTATCATTTTTCAGAGAAATTAGGTGTTTACTCCCAACCCCCTACACAATCACAGCAGTAATGTGGAGCTGCACAGGCATTTCAAACCTGGCTTAAATGAGAAATCCTTCCAGGTTGTTCTGACAACAGAAAGAGACATCAGTTGTTCTATGTAAATGCTGGCAAAGTAACAAATTACTGAATGATGTCAATAATCTATGCAGATTTAAATATAGTTCAGTTCACCATTTACTGCAATTTTAAACCACTGAAATCAACATTATACTTCTATAATAACAGATTAATATTCTGGAAAGTATGGAACTTAAATACTCCCTATAGTTCAGTTGACTCCTATTAATTGTATAAATTCCATTGTTTTTATGCAAGACCAAGATAAAATGGCAAATGTTTACAATGCCTGTGTCAGATAAACTGTTTTAGTTACCAGAGCCAGTAAACCAGATAAACCATGACACAATGACTTTTTTTTATCTGAATTTGTGTGCACTTCAAATAAGCTGATACAAGGGGGGAAAAGCACTTTTTTGCACAGCAGGAAATTGTCTAAATATATTCAATTAGAATCTTTTGATTACATTCTACCCTGAAGAAACTCAAAAGAGAGTGTATCTTCAAAAGCAAAGAGAAGGAGAAGGGAAATTTTAACAAAATATACTATTCTATAATGATGCTTTCTTTTTTTCCTAGAAGTGTTAGCCTGCTCTGCATTTTAAAATAAAATATTTCTTGTCTCAGCTGGATATTGCTGTAGTCCACAAATGTTTTCATAGATACAGAGCAATTTATTTGAAAGGAGTCTGCCTGCTAACACGTCATTATCAGAAGTCAGCCTGTTCCTATTTACACGCAGTTAGTATTCAAAATGCCGTGTGAAAAATTACTTTTGTGTTTACTTAATAGCTCTTTGCCCTGGGAGGAAGGCAATGCCTGGTACCACATGGTTCCATTAGATCATACCATCTGTTAATCAGCAAAGACACTGCACAGCACACAGGGGCTCAGTGGAGCAGGGACACTCACGTGCCATCCTGGCGAGTGATGGTGTAGCCGTACTTTGGATACTTGACAAACGACACGTTGACCCCAACCAGAGGAGTCCCATCTGTAGTCACCACTTGGCCTCTTATGAGAGACACAAGACTGAAAAAGAAAGAGAATTAAAGGTATTAAAGCTAATTTCAAAGGGAGGTGAGGTCATTTATAAGTGAAGTAGTGGAACACCTGTACCTCATTTACTCTAAATACAGTTTACTCCAAAGGCTTTTAGAATACTGAGGGACCACGATATTGCCCGGCTCCCTCTATACACCTAAATCAAGAAAATGCTTGTTTATGCAGTGAGAAGTGTACACAGAATGGCAGTCAGTGCTTTTCTTGCCTAACAAGGGTTTGCCTCATTGTCTAACGAGGCTTTGCAGAGTACAAAGCTCCCTCCCATCCAGCCAGGCCAAAGCTGTGCCCCTGCAGCCACCCTGAAACTGCAGAACCTTCCTGCAGGGTACAGCACCACGCCTGTGGGCCCCTACCACACTTGACAAACGTGGTGCAATGCCACATCTCTGTTTTGTATCACCAATTCTTCACATCAAAGTTCAAATTCCTTCATCTTAGGGAATGACTGATACCTGTACACTGCATTCCAGCCTGCTTTGGAACCCTTACTTGCACTTTGCCAAGAAGAGGATTTGGTTTAAAGTCCAGCTTTACAAACAGGCAAGACAAAGCATTTCTTTGGCCAGCAGGATAAGCAGCTCTGTTTAACCTAAGGGAGATGAAGATGAGCTATTCCTCTAAGAGGCACACTCAGTTTTTTCTCTTTGGCAAATGCTCTGCTGCTGCTAAGTGCACAGCAGGCACAAAGTGCTGCTGCTCCCAGCTGGAGAGGAGTTTCCAGCCCCTGCCTCCTTTCCCTTCCATCTTCCCTGAGCCCTGAGAGAAGCACATTGGGGAGGGAGAAGCTGTTTGGTAAAAGGGCAATGGAAAAGGAAAAGCTCTTTGTAGATGGCTTCCATTGCTACACTGGAAATGTGAAAACTGGAGAAGGTGAAAACAGGGAGAGAGTGAAATCCTCTTAACCCACAATCTCAGGGACTGTAAAACTGCACTTCGATGTAGTCAGTGAAAAGATTTATATATTCACCAGGCTGTGCCTCCAGCATGAGCCTCCAGCTCTGCTCTGCTGACAAAAAGGGAATGAAGAGCCCTTCCCAGCAGGACTGGGCTGCTCCCAGAGCTCAGCAGGCTCCAGGCACAGCACCCTGAGCCAGGCATGTCTGAGCTGGACAGGGAGATTAACCTGGGCTCAGCTTGGCTGGACACTGACAAACGGTGCTGGGCTCTGGGAGGGCCCCTGGCACAGGACAGCTCCTTCCATCAGTCACACCAGGGATGGTTTGCAGCTCTTTTCTGCCCACTCTGAGATGTTCAGGGGCTGTGAGGTACATTTCTAACTGTATTATATTGGCTATTTAACAGCTATTTCCTCATATTTTTATTCCAAACAGTGCAATATTTTCTTCAGTATTACATTAAAAAAATCTAATTAATAAAAACGAGCCATTTTTGTTACTTTTCTTTAGTACTTTCAAGTGCTTCTTGACCTGTCAGGTCAATTTTTAATTTGCTAAATCAACATTTTTTAACAGAATATGGAATTTATTAGAAATTGAAACCTGTTGAGAAAAATCTGCTTGGGAACACATTGGACCAAGATAATTGTCTTGGCATTATTCATTTTACTTGAATTCTTTTATGTGACAAACACACAGAAATAGTTGCAGGAAAAAAGTCACTCAAGCCTCTCTAGGGAAACTGTGCAGAAAGTAGATTTAGAAAGAAATTGTCAGATGGCAGAAGAAAACTAATAATGCCCATGACTTAATTTTTTCTACCTTCAATTTTAATATTTTAGGAAATATTCTGAATAAAAATATTTTGGTCAATAATATTCCTTTTTATTTCTAAAATTCTAAATAAGGACCACAATGCATATTAGAATAAGCTAAAATGTAACTAAAAATATGGATTTATAAGAAGCAATGTTCTGACTAATAGTCACACATATCTTTCCTTGGTAATCTTTTAAAAGTGTGGCAGAAAAATCGTACTGATACAGACATTATATTTTTTTTTTACCAAGGAATTTAATTGTATAAAAAACACATAGCTTTATTTTTCCCCTGAAAACTCCATTTAATCTTGTTTCCGCACAGAAAAAAAAAATTGAGATTTACCTATTTTAGCAATCAACAAATTTTGTTATTTATTCCTTTAGCAGAGTAAGAAATAACTTTTTTTTCTTAAACTAAGACTGGAAAAAAACCCCAAACCATTATTTTGTCCCACTTTTTCATATCTTTCAATGGAATGACAGATTGAGCTGAGCAAACAGCTTACAAACACAGGAGCTACTTTTTGAGATTATGGCAGCTTCAGTGTATGGAAAAGTTGGGAGTTCAACTTTGTGGCACTTTTAAAAGACAAACCCACCAGTTCTAAAACCTACAATTTGACTGTACATTAGATTTGCCTAAAAATTGGTACCAAAAATAGCAGCTGAGCCATAGAATTATCAGAAGTACCTTCAAAACTTAGAGGTGAAGGCCAATTTTAACATCATTAATAGGCCATTTAAAAGATATATTAAAATCTGCAGTGTAGCTCAGATGAATAAAACAGAACTAAAAGTCTTACCATGAGGAACATAAAATAAAAATAAATTCTAAAGTTTCCAATGAGTTCTTTTGTTTTTAAAGGAGCCACAGGACTGAAATGCTCAGCTCCTGTATAGTTTAGAGCACTAACTCATAGAACCATAGAATGGGTTTGAAGGGACATTAAAGATCATTTTGTTCCAACCCCCTGCCATGGGCAGGGTCATTTTCCACTAGATCAGGCTGCTCCAATCCCTGTCCAACCTGGCCTTGAATACTCCCAGGATTAAAAAAGGTGAAAGCAGAACAATTTTTTTTTCTATTTTTTTTAAGACCTCCATGTGTGTATGCGTGGAGTATTTCATAGAATAGCATAAAATCCATATTGCATAGGGTAGGATCCAACAGGGGTTTCCTGATGGAATATGGAAATGATTGTGTGCAGCATAGGGGTGAGTACAATGGGACCTGCCTGGTGTATCCAGAAACATTATGATCCTCTTTTCACAGACAAATATTTAGGGACATGCTCTACATCACCCACTAAGCCTATAATGGGATCCTGACTGAGAAAACAGTTTCCTGTAATGAAGTGCAATCCTTTGGGTGTTATCTCAAATGAAGCTCTTTCTTCAGTTTTAACTTTGGTGATATGAACATAAATAATACACTCATCAATTTCTTAGCATCTTTCCATGGAGACCTATTTATATAATATTGATAAATACTAATCTTCCTGTAAGCATACAATGGCATCAAATTTTAATTAATGATGTGCTGGCTTTTAGATTCATTGCAAATATATAATTAATAATCCTAGAAAACACGTACAGAAAAAGAAAAAAAACAAGAAGAAAAAGCAAACCTAGTCAGGTGTATCAGTGCTACAAGTAAAATGGTTTTATGTAAGGAATAAATAATAAAACCCCATAAATCAATGGATTTTAAAAATTATTTAAAATGCTTTTCCATTATTGAAATTTGTGCTAATGGCAGTACATTAAAAATTAACTGGAAACTAGTTAGTGTTTTCCCTTTCTCTAGACTGTAGTCTTCATAAAATATAAACCTCAGAAGCTCCTACTCAGTGGAAGAAACCTTCTGGGCGTTGCCAGACTGCTGAAATGCTAATAAAAACTCTGTTATAAAATAGAAGCCACATCAATAAACCACACCAGCGTGGCCTCAGTGTGATCAACACCTGAGATGAAGCACCTGCAGCAGCAGCTCCTGTCAAACCACAAACAGAATCACTGGCAGAAATTTTCCCATACAATGCACAGACCTGGTGTGTCTTGGTTGGAAATGGGTGTGTGTATTCTACTTCTGTCTGTTAGAGGTGGGGCAGTTCTCTGCTGTTCATTGGGCAGTTTTCTTTATCTCTCCCACAGCCAATCCCCCCTCCAGGAGATCTCTGCTGTCCATGGCCACTGAGTGTCCCTGCATGGCTGAGAAAATTCCATCATCCCATGGGGAGATGCTCCGCCCAGGGGAGGAGCCAAGCATTCCTACCTGGATACAATCTGACCCTGGAACACCACAGCAGCCTTTGCCCACTGCATTCCCAGAGGAGCAGCTTTCTTCTGCCCTGCATTCCCAGAGAGAGAGCAGGCTCATCTCCAGCAGCCCTGGAGCTTCAGAGGAAAACTCCCCCCTTGTCCAGGATCCCTGCTCCAGCAGAACCACAGCTGGCACTGCAGGAGGGCTGAGCCCCCATGGGATGGGACTGTGCCACCACCCTGACCCACAGGGGGCCAGGGCGTGTTCTCACCCTGTCAGTACTTTTCTTGTTGCTTGTACTATTACATCTGTATTTTTAGTTTTCCTAGTAAAGAACTGTTATTCCTATTCCCATATCTTTGCCTGAGAGCCTTCCAATTTCAAAATTATAACAATTCATAGGGAGGGGGTGTGCATTTTCCATTTCAGGGGAGGCTTCTGCCTTCCTTAGCAGAGACCTGTCTTTCCAAACCAAGACAAGTGTCATGTTCCCAGCTGCTACCTGCTGTTGAAGGGGCTTTCTCACCTGCTGTTGAAGGGGTTCTCCCCCGGGATGATGTGGGTGCTGTCCTTCCCCACGAGCAGCTTGATGCGGTCGTAGAAGGACCGGACGGCGGCAGCCCCGGCGTGGCTCTGCTGGATGATGTCCAGCGGGTCCCGTGAGCCCCGGCACAGCAGGCTGTTCTGGCAGGTGGCCTGCAGGCAGCAGTCAGGGTCCAGACAGTCCACCAGGCCATCTGAAAGTAACAGGCACCACTGAGATCCAGCACGGAGCTGTGGAGCAGTAATACCCATGGAAAGCTTAAGGCACTGGGAAAAATGGTTTAAGTTCATTCTTCATACCATCCCCATGGCCCAAACCTGGTAATTCAGTCAACAGTGCCATGAGGATGAGGCTTTTGAGCACACTCCTTAAAAACCACTACAATTAATGTAAACCAGGGTTAGATGAGGATAAATCCTAAGAAATCTGTCAAGGGCTGAAATTAGGCAAAAGGAAGTGGAAGCAATAAAGAATTTCTGTTTAAGTTATTTGCTTGTTTGGCTGTTTTTGGGGTGGTTTTTTTTTTGTTTTGTTTTGTTTTTTTTTTTTTTTTGGCTTGAGAATTATGCTGTTTGATTTTATTTGCTCCATTTGAGGAGGTGACAGGANTTTTTTTTTTTGTCTTGAGAATTATGCTGTTTGATTTTATTTGCTCCATTTGAGGAGGTGACAGGAGATGGGGATGACAAAGCTATCATTAGCTAAGTAAAACACAAATTATACTGTAGCCATTTTGCCAGTCCCCAGGGAAGGGCTCCTGGAACTCTCACCTCCCATGGATACCTGGCTCACAACTTGTGTGCATGATTGGATAACGAAAGATCAGTCACAAAGTTGGTGGGTTCAGTCATCATATTACAGATTAGGTTATCTATCAAGAGTATTTTTTAAGATGCATTTTTTAAGAAAAAAGAGAATTTTAACACCAGAAATTAAAAGGGAATCAAGGAGGAGATCAGTCTGTATACTTAGATAAATAACAATTTTAGCACATACAGTAACGATTCTATCATCATCTCTTCATTTGGTATCATTATTTAACTGAAATATGTTCTCTCAATGGAGTTCTACTATGATTTAGAAATTATTAACCATTTGCTTTGAAATATTATCATCTTTAACAATTTACAAACATTTGTTCATCTACTCTGACAAGAATCAGGAGTTCAATCTGCAATCTACTTGTCTCTAAAACTTCCCAAGGTGTATCAATCTGATTTTTGAATACAAATATGGCCTGGGCATACATTCAAAATCGTACACAAGAGAGAACAATCCAGTATGGAAGCAGACAAAAGTACCTTAGGTTAAGATCATGACTCACGCATTTTCAGAATTTTCCAGTGGACAACAGACCAGCAAAGTGATAACTGGAAAAACAACAACCTAAAGGAAAAAACCCATCTAAAACTAGAATGAACATTCTTATTTTACAATTAGCCTTTTTTTTTTCCAACCCATTTTGTGTGCCTGAAATGACTGTGCCTGACCTGATTTAAAAACAAAATTGCCAAGTTATGCTGACAATGTTTCATTCAGGCCTCTAAGGAGATTTAAGTCAGACAAACTACCTTGTTGTGAGAGCTATATGTTGCTTTAAGGTCACTCGCCTATTCACATTAAGAGCTCCATTCATCTTGAAATTCTCTCCAACAAGGCTGCAGGATCTTTCTGTTCTGCTGCAGCTAATTTTCTCCCCATTTTATATAATCATTCTGAGGACATCATTAGCTTCAGGGTATACCTCAAGGCAGTTTTTCCTATTAAGCTCTGAGAATTCCTCAGCTTCTCCCCCAGTCTGTGAGATCTCTATAACTACGAACTGAGCTTTGCCCACTGTTTAGTCCACTCCATTCTCAGATGACCACCAGGCAAGGAAATCCTATCAGCACACTAGAAATAACAGAGGCACACCACAGGATACAAAATTACTCCCTCTGACAAATTTACATTTACCTATTTGAGCTGCATCATATTTTGGCCATACCTGTTATTAGAGGTGAGCAAAACTTCTGCCTGTAATGACCTCATTATGCAGCCGATTATGGGATGCTGTAGCCAAACACTTGTGATGACACCATGAACTTGGAATGGGCATATCAATCTCTCAGGCTGCTGTCAGTCATGTGAATCACATCTTTATGCTCACGAGCCCCCTTGGATATTGTCTGACATTGCAATCTTCAGTAAATTACCCTGCCACTGCCAATCTCACCGTTATCTCACAAACAATCAAGCAGGCAATCAAACTGCTCTGAATTGCCAGTTCAGGACCTGGGAGGCTGGAAACATCTCCATTCAACAGCAGGGAAAAACCTGCCTGTGATTCCTTCCATGTAAGAAGGTTTTGCTGCAGTTCTGCAGTCAGTTTGCTGCAGTTGTGAAGTCAGACTCAGATGCTTTCAGATGCTCATAATAATATTTAGAAAGGACAGGCATAGAGCATAACACAATTTACTTTTTCTAACATTATTACTTATATGGCTATATTCCCCTGTAGTAATTTATCCTCAGATGGCAAGAGTCAGGATTTAGGATATTTCCACCTCACGTGAACTAGCTGATCCAGCTTGTTGCAACAGCAGCAGCGAGCTCTGGGTCTGTTCAGCACACACAGCCAGGCCCTGGGCACTGCTGCTCAGTATCAAAGGCTTAGACACTACTGTGCTGCTCACATCCACAGCTGCTGCTCTTATTGACTTTTCTGCTCTGAAATCTCTGCTTCCATGCATGGAAGAGTAGTGGTTACTGTCAGAATACATCTGCTTCTAGCCCACGTTTGCCTAATTTGCTATCTGGACTATTATCACAGAATGGCTGAGATGGGCAAGGACCTCTGCTCAAGCAAGGCTACCAGACGCTGGTTGCCAAGGTTGCCCACACAGCTTTTGAAATGTCTTCAAGGATGGAAACTCCACAGCCTCACTGGGCACCCTGCTCCACTGCTCAGTCACTGGACACAGAAGTGACACAAGTGACATTTGTGCCTGGGGTTGTTCCTCCTCAGGTGCCGGACCTTGCACTTCATGAGGTTTCTCTCAGTCCATTTCCCCAGCCACATTGTACTGTTATATATGAAGCAAATTGTTACAGAATCATTTTATTTGCATTTGACTCACCTGATTACAACCAGACCTAGGAAAAAAGTACCTTCTGTAAAAGAAAATTCTGCTATTAACATAAATTTTAATTAGAATTCAGTACTGTGGGTTTTAATATATATTTCAGAGCTTGTCATCCTCCAAATTTCCTCAGGTATGCTGAATTATTTATATGGTTAATTCAATGACAAACCCTCACCACTTGCCTCACCAAAATGCTGCTTTTCGTGGCACACACAGCTGAGTTTCAAGTGGGCAGTGACCTCTCTGACACTCTGCATGCTAATGGGAGGAGACTGGAGAGGGAGCTAAGATGGTGCTGAACCTCCTCCAACAATTTGAGACCAACACAAGTCCTGACTTGGCCTTAACTGAGATGAAAGAAATAGGAAATTTTGATCTGATTTAAACTGGCAGCACAGGATTAGCTCTCCATTGCTGTTCATGGTTTCTCTGAATTCCCAAATCTTTTCAGAAATGAAGGAAGTGACATGGTATGCCTCTTGAAGAGTTCACTTGGCTAATGGATCCACACAATTCTCAACTTTCTGTGAACTTTTCCACAAGCATTCTGGCAGACTTCACTACACAGCATAGAGAAAACCTCAAAGAAATACTGGAAAGTAGATTAACCTACTCATGCACGTCATATTTATCATTGCCTTATTACTGTGCTCCTCTTGACCATCATTAGAAGGACTAAAAAAGCTCTCAGGAGGAACAGTGATCTATTTGACCACATTACTGTTCTAATGTGTTTAGAACCTCTCAGCACCAGTGTTCCAGCATCACTAAATATATTTCTCACCATGTCCAGGTTACTGGATTGCAGAACTAGAAAGGTGCTACACCTTTCTGCAGAAAGTTGATGCTTGAGCTGTTGGGGTTTTTAAATCCCAATGAGTAAATTATCTACAGTTTCCACACTTCTTCCAATACCTGCAGGTTGTGCTTCGGGTGCGACTCACGGTGCACATCAGAATGAGTGAACTTTGACCTGACATCCAACGTGCTGAGCCAATGCTTTCTGTACCCAGCAAGGGACAATTCTGCTTCCAACCCAAAACTGAGCCCACGCTCAGCAGAGGGCATCCTTACACTTCACTAGCTGCAGGAGCTGGGGACTTTCAGAGCCTAATTCCTGGAAATTTTTCTTTTTCCAATAAACATTTCAGACTGATGATTAAAATGGAGGTGGGGAGGGGGGGAACAGCAGCTACTACAAACCCTGAGGGCAAAAGGGTCTTTGATCACTCTAAGGGCAAATTAGTTAATTTATCATGAACCGATTTTAATTATGTGCAGTATTAATATACCCAAGGTGAAAGAATTAGAGATGCTCTATCAGATTATCAAAAGAGTAGGCCTTCTCTGCCAACACAGAAATATATTAATTGAGCTCTAAAACTGCATGCAAAACTGCTTCCACATGCAGGCTATGCCACAGCCCAGTATATCTTATTACCAGTAAGTTTATCTAATATTTAACCCAATTTTTTCACACTTTTGTAGCTTGATCTAATTACTGTTATCTATATTGGCATGTATCATTCAAAATAATTCCTCAGAAATGCCTGGTGCTCACAAGAAAGGGAATGCTTCCATTTCTGCTCTAGCCCTGTAAAGACTCCCTGTAAACTACCAGGATATTCATTACAACACTGGCTTTTGTATCTAACTGTGAGCACAACGGAGTATTTTTGCAACCCAAACTGCTGGATTGTAAATCCCAAGTTGTGGTAAAGTAGAATGAACTTGGAGATTGGTTGTGCCTTTGAATACCCAAAACCCTTCCCAATGAGGTTTTAAAGTACCCTGGAGGATGACAGTGGTGAAGCATGCACCCCACTTCCCTGGCCCACTCAGGATCCCTGTGCTGCTGGAGCTCTGGTAGGCAGGAGAAGCCTCATTCCTGAGAGCAGCAGCTGCAGGAACCCACTGCAGGTGCAGCTCCAGCCTGGGAGTCCCTCAGAACCTGTGGATAATTGATGCCCTAAGTCCAAACCACTCCTTGCTCAGAGCCAGGCTGACCCAATGGGCTGCAAGGTGAGAACAACCTTAAAAAACAATGTTTGCCCAGCTCCAGTGAACATGAATACCTATAGGGATGCTGGTGCCTTTTCAAACCATGGAATTTGCAGGCTCTGAGCTCCTTGCTCTCCCTTCTCCCCAGTTGTGAGTTATTGCAGACCACATCCCGAGAGGGACAGGGAGGGATAAGCTGGCTAATGTGTGTGAAGGCGATTAGAGGCTGACATGGAGCTGCAACACAATCACACACAAGCACACTCATTAGCTCTTGTCAAAATCTGAGTGCCTACTTTTGATACAGATTTTATATCCGAGCCCACGTGACTCACTCTGGCCCCCATCCACCACAGATTTCAGCTCCTGATTGCATTAAATGTTCCACAACTGACTATTGTACAGTCTCTGGGAAAGACATTTTCTGTGCCAAGAGTATTCTGGGTATTTATATTGAGAACTTCATAAAATCTTTTGTCTGTACTGAATTAGAGACCCCTGCTGGGGCAATGCTTGTTGAGGCAAGCTAAATTACATGATTTGCTTTTGTGCTGTGAAATACTTGTATTATCTTAAATGTCACGAGCCTGATGCAGTATCAAGTCACAGGATTTGTAATTTTCTAAAAGCAATTTTTTTCTAAATGTTTATTGCAGGAAGACACTTCTCTTTTCTTTCTATTTTCCTTCTGTCTAATTTCAGAGATGAGTTTTCTAAGAGAACTCAAATAAACAGCCTTTCAATCAGTCAAGTGCACTGTCCTGACAGTGAACTTCACTAGAAATGCATTTTTCTTGTGAATTGAAGAGATTTCATACTGGAGCAGATAGTTGGCTTTCTCTAATTCATTATCTTTAATGTATTGTGCCAAACAGAATTACCACCAACTGTACTTCCTGGTGGGGTTAAAGATACAGAGTAACAAACTGAAGGGCAAAATTTGCCTTCTGAGAGATGCACATCTCTCTTTGGAAAGCCAAGCGGAAAAGAAATTAAAATGTATTTTAAAAAGAATGTGCCACTTTGCATAACAAATAAGAAATTCCTCATTTCTATTTGGCTTAGTATTCTATACTGCTATGGGTTGCTTCCTTTCCTTCTCCTACCAATTTTAGTCCAGATAATTACATTGTGAGGAGAAATGTGATCTGGGAAGTGATAGAACCAGTGATTGCATTTAAGCTTTTTTAAAAATTTATTTCTTTTTAACCTGCCTGCACCTGCCCTCTCCATCCTGATCAAATATGAAACAAACAAATTTAGCAAAACTTTGCTTATTTCCTGTTTGTCTTTCTGTAAGATTACATAATTTAACTCTCTTGCCAATAAAAACTATAAAAATGAGTAAATTTGAACAGATACAAAAAGTGAGAGAAGAGGGAAAGAAGGAAAAGCCTAGAAAGAGCAGCCCCAGTGGGCAATATGGGCTTGTGCCAAGGCTGCCTCTGCAGAG
Source organism: Hypocryptadius cinnamomeus (assembly GCA_013400635.1). NCBI lineage: Eukaryota > Metazoa > Chordata > Aves > Passeriformes > Zosteropidae > Hypocryptadius > Hypocryptadius cinnamomeus. The sequence goes on along the minus strand of VYZP01078242.1, from coordinate 13,406 downwards.
GACAGGATTCTCAAATCTCTTCCCCAAATTATCCCAAGACACTCAGGACAAAGATTCCTTAATGTGATGGATATCAACTGCATTCAACACTTAGTGAAACTATACTTTAGGAAAGACATCTGAGTTTTGCTGTGTATCCCACTGTCTCATGCAGCTGGAAGCACTGCAAAGCCTAAGGTGAAATTTAGTTAAACAGAAGTAATTTAAGGAGACTGCTTTGTCATACTAAAAATGTTTTTCTATTTAGAAAAAATCAAATTATTATATAGTAGTTATTACAAAATGATGGGTATAAAGAGCCACGGTAGTGATTTCCTTGTGCAATATGCCAGAAGAAATAGGAATGTAAAAAGTAGCATATTCTCTCCCATTCCTCAAAATACCATCAGTAATGCCGTAATTTCCTAAAATAAAGCCACGGTGAATTAAATGGGTTATACGTGTCTATTAGGGGGATTATATATTGTAATCACAATTACAGGTCTTAAAGCTATTTCTAATCCCTCCAAAAGATGCTTAATAATGATTAGATTACTGAGGGACTGATTAAGGGGAGATATTCGCTTTAGAAGCAGCCACAGTGAGCAAATTATGTAATCCAAACATGGTTTAGAAAACAGAAGCAGTTTCCAATTTAGAGAGATGTTAAAAGTGAGTCCATGCCAGAATCCCCTTACTTTTCAGTTAGGCTTTGTCCTTACAGAGAAATGAAGAAAAAAACCAAAACAAACCCAACCAAAAAAACCCCAGCAAAAAACCTCCCAAAAGATAAATAAGAGACTTTCAATTTTTTTTCAGCAAAGTAGCCTGTGCACCATAGTAACCCTAAACATGTTCATTATGAATCATAGAACCACAGGCTGGTTTGTGTTGGAAGGGACCTTAAAGCTCATCCAGTGCCAGCCCTGCCATGGGCAGGGACACCTTCCACTATCCCAGGTTGCTCCAAGCCCCTCCAAACTGGCCTTGGGCATTTCCAGACCTAGTTAAGCCCATATCTTGATTTGACATGTGATGGTGAGGGCAAAAGCAGGTGAATTTCCCAGTGTTACCTCAGATCATTCAGCCCTAAGAGGAGAAAGCAGCTTTGGAGACTCTCTCCTCTTGCTGCTCTGGAATCACATTTTATTTATGCCAGTAATCCACACTGACATCTCATTTAAAATGAAGATTTGTAAGTCTAAAAGAAAGGGAGACTCATCTCTTCTAGGAATAAACCAATGAAAGGACATTAATCTAAAATGGAAAGAAAATATTAAGTATAATCTTTCATTTTTCTCTTTTTGAACTATGGTATGGAGTTTGCATTGTGGCAGATAATAAGACAAAGCAGGACAAATAGGAAAGCCTCTGGAGTCAGTGGCAATGCTCTCCTTGACATCCATAAAATGAAGACTTGGCCCAAGGCATTTGAATCTGATTGTGAGCTACAATTGCAATAAGAATGGCTGAACAGGGAAAAAGCTCCAAAATATGTTAAATCTGCTGCCACAGAAGATGGGAAATGATAGTTCCCTTTCAGTGACATGCTGAAGGAATTGTATTTTAACAATATGCAAAGATGGACAGAAAGGAAGGAGGCTGTCCAGAAAAGACCTCATTTAGGAAAAAGGAAAAAAAAAGTATTTTTAGCTACCCCACTGCCTTACAAAAGAACAGCTTGTGTGTTCTGTACTACCCCAGAACTACTTGCTTATGTTAACAGAGCAATGTTGGTAATGGAGCAGCAAATGACTTCAACACTTTGCTGCAAATAAACTCAGCTGAGTTTCAAATGAAAAGAGTGACTGGGAGAAGAGGCAATTTCTTTAACTTCCAATGAACTTGCATTTTATGTGAAACTTGGCGTTCTGGTAACTAGCTGGATCTTTACTATTGATTCCCATAGTAGACTCTTCAGCTTTGTCTAATGAAAAAACTTAATTTTATCTGTTTCTTATATAGAGAGTCACAATTACATAAAGGTGCAGCTTGAAGCACAGAACACATACAGCCCTTCCAGCCTCTCCATTCCTGCAAACTCCCCTGTGAACACAGCTCAGAGCACAGATTCCTGGCCAGGTGTGGGGTGAACCAGACATGTACAGAGCAGTGCATCCTAGGCAAAGGCAGGGCTGCATTCTGAGATATTAATCATTAAGTGATTAAAATTATATTTGTGTTTGAGTTGTGTTGTAGTTCTTGTGAATTTGACAAACTGGTGGTCAGGACAATGCCTCTGTCCTCACAGCTCACGTGGAACAGAACCCCAAGACATTTCAGAGGAATCTGAACCCCAAAATATAATTGAACAAACTGCAGCAGCAGAAATCACCAAGGCATGGGAGAGACTGAGAGCACTGCAATGGCACAGCCTGAGGGGAGCAGTGTGCAGGAAACACAGCATAGCTCAAAGTGCCTCTGGTTTTTCAGGAATGCCTGGAAAGCTTGTGGAGAAACAGCAGCTGAACAGGTGTTGAGCTCCCTTATACAAACATTCTATGGGAATTAATAAGGATGAGACTATTAAGAGCAGGAATGATCATTGAATTAAAGTGCTGAGCAAAAGGTCAGAAGACAAGAGACTAATTTCCACCTTTATCAAAAAAACCCCAGGTGAAAACATGGGGGTCAAAGGGACTTCTCAGGTTGTTTGGATCTTGGATCAAGCTTAAATTTTCAAATTATTTACACTCACAAGAACCAGTAACCAATAACCTCTCTAGTCTCTGGAAAAAAATTACTTAAAATGCAAACACTGAGAACATCTGGAGTTCTCCCCTAAGCCTTTCCAGCCTTCAGCTAGACCAACTAATTTTCTTTCAGGTGCTTTACTATGGTAAACCAAAATCCATGCAACTTGCATGATAATGGAATATACAATTCTGCATTAATTATTAATTCATAATATTATGTATCTGTTGTATGGCACTTCTCTCTGTATTCTTTGCCTCTGATGAGCTCCTGTTTACCTTCCTTGAATAAGTTTTACAATTCTACAGTTTTTCATCAGGATGAGCAGCTGAATAGCATCACTGGTCATTTTTTCCCCTGTCTTACAAGTACAAAATAATGCCCTGGATAGATAAATAAACCTCTTATTCCAATTTTTCTAATAACATTTCCAACCTTTTTCCTTTCTTTGAGGAGATTCTAATAATATATCCATTTTCAAATTTCCCTTTATAATCTTCAAAGCATGTAAAACTGCAAACCTAAGCATTTCACCTTTTCATTTCTTACACTGAATATTAACACAAGTTTAGTGGGTTTTGTTGTATACTTAAAAGCCAATTAATGTACTCTTGCAGTTACATTCTGCTCTTTAAAATTCAGTAACAGCTATAAAGCAAGTTCTAGTTCTCTGAAACCGAAATAGCTTTTGAACTTCTAAAATATTTTTGTAAGCACTGAGCATGTGAAACCAAGGAACTAACAGAGGATTTACAAATTAAAACAAGTTGATGATATTCAGGTGTGGTTAATATCATGTAATCAAAACCAAATACACCTGTTCCTCAGTTTGGGACTTACTTAAATTAAAGCACTCAGCCTAATGACAATTTTACCCTTGATACAGCCCAATGTTGCTTTGCAGTTTTAGGAAATACATTTATAAAATATTTATTAATCAGCAAACAGCGGATGTTTTCTTTGGATTAATTATTGGCCAAAGGAAAGGGAAGGAGTCTCAAGGAAAAAAGCTGTGTCTGATGCTTGGTTTATACCTGAGAGCAGAAGCACACGAAAGAGAATCTATGTAACTTATTAAAGACATTATTTTGAAAGGAATAAGAAAGTTCCTTTAAGTGCAGGAGCAAATTAACCAATCTTGTTTAGAAAGCACAACATCTCAGAACTGCTTTCAGGCCACCACGGAAGGCTCAACAAAACCCAAAAATCATCTTTGAAGGGAAGCACAGGACACATCCTATATTTAATAGTGATATGCCTGACACAGGGCAGGGAAAACAGAGCAGGGATGTCAGCCCCTTACCCTACATGCCCATTGAACACACCCCACCCAGCCCTGCGGAGGCTGGCATGTGGACAGTGCAGTGTGACAGCAAGGGACAGCCTGGCAGGGGCTGTGGGACAGCGTGGCAGGGCTGTGCACAGGAAGGAGAGGAGCAGGCCAGCACGGTGGCTCTGTCGGCTGCTCCGAGGGGCACAGGGAGCTCCCGTGCCGGTGCCCCCGGAGCCCGCAGCCCGCAGCTCCGCTCGGCCGGGCCGTGCTCCCCGCCCGGGCTTGGCTGGCACCGGGAGTCCCTGCGGGTCCCGCACGGCCACAGCTCGCTGTCCTCTGCTGGAGAGCAATGTGACACCTGCCAGCAGTGCAGGACTGTGCAGGACGGTGACCCCCGAGCCGGGCTGTGCAGCCCCGTGCCCGCCCGGCCTGACGGAACGGCTCCGCTCACCTCCCTCGTTGTCCTTGCTGTCGGCACAGGCGGTTTCCATGGCGACGCTGCAGCCCGGCCCCCTCCAGCCGCTCTGGCAGACGCACTGCCAGCTGTTCTGGCCCAGCGTGCACCTCCCGTTGCCATTGCACAGGTCCGGGCAGCCATCTGGGAGGACAAACGGACAAGGTGAGCCCCGGGCACCCCCACCCCGCTGCGCTCAGGCCGGGTCACTGTGCAGACAAAAAGGCTCGGTCCTGCCACCGGCAGGAACGCTCGGTGAAGGAAGGGGACACCCTGCAGAAATGGGCATCTAGCTCAGGAGCCCTACCTGCTGTAACACATGTTTTAAGAACCCTCTAAAGGTCCAGACCTTGAGCTGATAGAAATGACAGTCTGCTGCCAGAAGATCTGTCTCTTATTTTTCCCTCTGCATGTGTGTACACATGAGGGAGAACATCTTCTTCAACAAGCTCGTCAATGCTAAGAGGACTTTTTGTACTGAGTGTTGCATTATTCTCCAGAACTTGTCTAAACACAAAGTGTAAATAAATACTTTTATTTATTTAAATTAATTAATATTTTCCTTCATTGATGGTAATTTTAGAATACCCACTTATTTAACACTAAGTTTACTTATATTTTGGTGTCACATCTTACGCTTTATGAAAAACCTATTAGAAGAGATATCCCCTCAAAGATGAGTGTTTTGAAAATTGACTATGAATATGACAGGACTTGTTGTATAGCAAGAGCCAAATTAAGAACAAAAATATTAATTAGCTAAGCTGCTTACATGTTCTAACAAATGTCTATAGGTGATAGAATAACTCAACTCCTTTCTCCTGTATGTAAATGAGTCTCAGGAGACATTACTGTATCTTACTGAATATTCATTATGAAAAAAGGTAAGAAAACCAAACTGCAGCATTCATATACACAACCAGATCCATCAACACCCAATCCACACAAGCAAAGGTATTTGTCTGTGGGGTGACAGAAGATTTGAGGGCTGCAGCCAACCTCTCACAGCAGCTCTTTGAGCAGGAGGAAGGCTGTGCTGCCTGACAATACGTGTGTGCTTTTACAAAGCTGTTCAGAAAGCCACAGCTCTGAGTTTGTCTCCTCCTGCTCCTCCCAGCTGCCTTGGCTGTAGCCAGGTGAAGTCAGAGAGCAGTTACTCTGACCCCAGACTCATTCTCACAGTGCTGCAGGAGCTTCCCACACAACCAAGTGATACCCCTGGAACTCACAGCTGGTATCACAAGAGGTCAAAGACTATTCAGTTCATGTTACACAGAAAGCTGTTGGCAGACAGAAACAAGTCCTACAAGTTTTATTTCAATGTTGCTGTGTATTAAAACACAAAAAGCCTCTTTCACTTAAATTTAGGGTTATTTTGCCACTACATATCTTAGCTTAAAAAAAAAAAAATCAGTTACTTTTGCAGCACAGGTAATAGATTTTCAAGACACTTAGTTTATCTCTTCTATTTGTCAGGTTGTTTGAATGACCAAAATGATAACGTTTGAGAGGAGGCGTCACAGTGTATGACAAATTATTTGTTTTAAATGAAAACCAAACAGTAATTGTGAATATACCCATGTGGTTGGTTTTCTACTGAGACACCGACAAGAATTAAATCACTGAAGCAGCTTGCCTTGCAGCATCTGAGCAAAATGAAAACATGAACAGTAGGGAGCTAGCAAAATCCCTGAAAAGTTTTAAGTGCAGCTGGGGATTAATGGACATGACTTTGCGTTTAGAGAAGAGAGGGAAGGCAGCATCGCTGCCACAGACATGGTGTTGCTAGGAAACACGATGCTACCTCCACAGAGCTTATTTAACTGCAGCCTTCCAAAGACAGACCTGGTGTTTGAGTAGCATAAATATCAGAAGGAAGGGAAGGAACAGCAGTACACTACAATAAGATCCAAGTGCTTGGACAATAATGTCTTCCTTAAAAGATCTATTAAGTTAATGATGAATTAGCTTTGAAACAGCTTTAAGTAATGGACAACTAATTAGGTATTTTGCATGGTTATGTCTCTGTACATGCCTATGTGCATATATGGATTTCTGGTTTTGCCTCTCTTCAAGGAAGTATCTATATAGCATTCTAGTCTGTTAGATCAACCAGAAAACAGAGCTCCATTATGATGTAGTAATAACAGTTTTCTTCTAGAAAAGGCTTGTATTTAAGAATTGCACTGACTATCTCTATTTAAATCTTCCTACCGGTGCCTGTGAGCAGTGATTATTACTGATGAACATCTTCTGCACACACAAGTTTTCCACATATCTCATGGGCTTGGTGGCCATCAAGGGGTTTGGAGAGTGGAGCAGGTGACAAAGTGCCTGCCTGAGGAGCCTTCAGAGCCAAGGCTCAGTGGCACAGCTGGACAGATGGCCTTTGCTGGACAGGCTCACTGCAGGCAGCACACCCAGCGCTTTGGCAGAGCCTGCCTGCATTCTGCAGCCACATTCAGCAGTGTGCTGCCTCCTGGCTGGCTGGGGGATTCTCCCAGAGCCAGGCAGCCACAGTCACATAGGGAAGGGCTATCAGCATCTCATCTCACGAAGCAATCCAGCGTGGGATGAAGCTCTCAGTCACCGCACAGCAAAGGGCCTTGGTGCTAAGCAGACAGGTTGCTATTCCTGGTGTGTAGAGAAATTCTCCTCATCTTTTCCATTACAGTATGCTTAATGGAAAATGTCAAGAAGCAAGGTTAAAAAAGAAGAAAGTGCTTGTTTAAAGTGCTAGATTGACAACCTATTTATTCACAGAACAGGCAGAGTACAGGCAACAGCAGTTTGAGTGTCTCACACTTTTCTAGCTGCTGCTGAAGGTGAAACACTAATGCAGCCTCCCTCCTCTCTATCTCCACCTTGCCTGTGGAATTGGAAGCTGAGAACTTTACTACAAATACATATGAATTCACAATTAAAACAGCAAGAAAAATTTCAGAACGTTTTCCAGTGTTGCATCAGGAATCTGCAATGAGCATATGAGATATCAGAAAGCAAAAACTGTAATGTGGACTGTGCTCAGTTCAAAAATGGAGGGTGCTGGATATACTTACAAGAAAATACTCCCAGCTTTCATCTACAGTGAAATTATTCTGAGATTAATTTGTAAGGTGATTAGTTCATTTTTGAACTCAACAAATTTCCAGTACCTAGGCAGTACACCAAGAATTCTAATCCAATTTTGGATAAATTCTGCACAGATTTCCTTTTTACTCTGGTATTTCCAAACCTCAGGCATGCAAGTACACATGTCCAGCTTCCCACACATATATAGACTTTCCTTTGCATAAACTACATTAAACTCCAAAACAAACATTTTAAGTAAACTAAACCATAAAGCCCAACCAATTTGTGGTTTCATTCAGAATCATCAGAACTCCCACTTACGGTGGGGCAAATCTTTCTGCAAAAAAGGAGGGGAAAGGGCAGCCAGGGAAAGAGAAGTTAGAGAAACCTTTCTCTTTATAAGTTTCCAAACTGATGGAAGAGGTAGCCTCTTAGTATAATGAAAAGGAAAAAAAGAATAGGAGAGATGAAGGGAAAAAAAAATCTAAGTGGTATCTCAGAGCCACTTAGAGAAAAGCATTATGCTTTTAGCCTCTGCTCAGTTTGTACATGGAAAAATAGAAGTAAATCAAGAGCTTGTGTCTTTTGAGTCCTTCTCATCCTGTGCCATCAGCCATTTATTGTCCAAAGAGCATCTCCCAGCAGAGTGGGCTCCCAGCAGCTCTCCCCATTTAGTGCACATGTGCACAGCTACATCTGGAATATGATATCTCGTGTTTATCCTTCCACATCACCTCGTTTCACACACCCTGATCCAAAGCCTGCTGGCAGTCACTGGAGCCTTTCCAGTGACTTCAGCGGGTGCTGGATCAGGTGGTCCTGTGGGTGAAGAAGCCCTGCAGTGAAGAGTATGTCCTACAGCACAGTGTTTCCTCACTCACAGGATGCACACAAGTTTCAAGGGGAACATTTAAATTACATTTCAATTCTCATCTTCTCATTAAAGCTGTTAACTACAGAACTGGAGAAAATAAAAGTAGTCTGGGATATGATGGTACCTAAAGAATTTAGAGAAATGACATAAAAGCAGTAATGACAATAGCCTGTTTAATTTGGATTTTAGAGGATAATCACTGTTTCCATAATTTCTGTTCATTCCTTCGGTGAGCTGCTGGTATGCCTACAGCTATCTAGCAAATAATAAATGAGGTACATAGAATGAGGTACCTAGCAACATTGAAAATAAAATCATGCTTTTTATTTGCTATTGTTATTTTTTAATCCTTCAATTCCAAAGCCTTCAGGGCTTAGTTAAAGCCAAAGAGAGGGCATACAAATAAAAATGACACAGTGTTATGGTAGGCACAGGCACAAGTCATTTTCTACAGAGTAATACTTCAGCTGAAATAAACTCAAACCCCAAACACAGAATGAAACACATGTCAACGAACCAGAGTGCTGGTTGAGTGAGAGGTGAGGCCCCTGTGAGTGAGCTTTGACAGTTCCAGAACAGGCTGGAGCCATGCAGAGGCACCAGCCCAGGGCTCTGAGGCAGGGCAGTGACACTGATTGACAAATTGCTGAGAATGAAGGCAGGCTCTCAGTGTAGCACAGAGCCCAGTGCCACTGCCACGTACCAGGGCAGAGCTGCTGCTTCCAGAGAGGGCTCAGACACAGCAGGAGCTTCTCCCTGGCACTCAAGTGTTTGTCACCAGCATGCTCTGACTGGCTGCCTTGCTGCTTCTTTTTTTTTTTTTTTTTAGAGAAAACATTTAATTTAAAACTATTCAACACCCTTAAGTATTTCTTTAAGCTACACATCAAACAAAGAAATAAAGAATAAATAGCTACTTGCAGATGTGCTGTGCAGATGAATATGTGCCTGAGTTAGAACTACAGACTGGCCCAGCTACAGTTGTATTTATTGAACAGGCTGAAAAAAATAAGAAAGTCCAAAAAGCATGTTTAAAGAGCCCTGAAACCCTCCACTCCAATACCTCCTCTGCAGATAAACAATTAGGAATTTTAAGTAAGATTTCTTAAATTGCCTGGGATATGTATTTCATAACAGAACTATCTATCCTGCAATTCCAGTCTTTCACACATAAGGGCAGGAACTCAGGGAACATCCAACTCTCCCAGCAAAACAGAGAAATAGGAGAAAAAACGTGTGACTGTTCAGAAGAGAAGAGCTCACAAAAGGGAACTGCTGGTATGAAAAAGTAAGTCTCAAGTAAAGTCACTTCCATCTTTCTGAAGGAAAAGAAAAAAAAAAAGATACAGAGACACACACATGCAAACAAAAAGAAAGGAAACTCATGTTGCAGTAGAGGACACAAAAATTTGAGACTGAAGAAAACCCCAGGGGTGCAATAGCTTCACACCTTGTTACCAAGGGATTGCTCCCAGAACTTTCCATGTTATCCAACTTCATGTTCAGTGACTCAAGCAAAGGGGCTCCTGTGACTCAGGGGGAGACACCCTCAAGGTCTTCCTCTTGTACACAACAGAGTTCTCTGTCACCAGCTTTTGGTGTGACCCCTCCAAGCTGCCAACAGCTGGGCAGGGAAAGGAGGGGGACAGCTTGTGCTACACTGTCCTGAGACCAAACAGAAACCAATCAAATGCCCATGTCTGCTCAGAATGTTGAATTCACACACAGAGCTTCAGCTGAGCCCAGAATCTGGGCTCCTTATACACAGACAGTTTCCAGAAGGAACGGAGACTGCCTTATGGGAAGGTCAGGCATCAGACTGAGGAGCCTCTGCAATGCTGCAGTCCCAGTGCTCTGTGACAGCCAGGCAGGGCTCTCTCTGCACCCCAAAATTGTTAATGTGAGCACAAAGACACCCCTCCTCCTGCACAGAGCCCAACACCATGGCTTTACCAGGATCAGGGGATGATAAGCTGAGCACCAGCACGAGCAAAGAAGTTATACGAAATATAAGTTAAGAAACTGAGCCACACAGCTCCTTCCAGAGGCCAAGCAGGTTATTTGCTGAAATTTTGAGCAGAAGCTAAAATTTGACCCTACCAGCATATTTGAGTTACACAGTGTATTCTTTTCAAACAAGACTCATATCCAACTCCTATTCATATACCCAATAAAAAGATATATAAAAGATGCAGTAAAAATTTGTATTTAAGATAGCTGGGTCTTTCAAATTAATCTTACTGCAACAAAATCCATTTAGAATATAATTCCAGGTGAAATTGCATTCATAAAACTACTACCAAAACCATAATCTTTTATTGTATTAATGCTTCTGATATCACATACAAGCACTGGCATCATCCTTCATAATATGTGATATTCTTTCTGAGAAAGAAGCCTTCTCAAGCTGAATTTATCTCTAAAATAACGTCTATTTAAAGAGTTTTGCGGCAGCATAATGATAAAGTGACCTATCAGACAGGATGTGTAAATTCAGTCAATTGAAGGGCAACATGCAAAACACTGACTTCATGTTTGAAAGAATTGCTAACCTAATGACAATGTAATCTAGACTTAATGTAATTTAGGATTTTTGTAGGAAGACATTCTCAGTTCAGTCATTATCTTCAAAATACTTTTTTCACTTTACAAATCCTCCACATATTGCATAGAGGAGAAATGAATTCCTTTCCTCCTCAGATCAGAACCTCCACATAAGATTAAAAAAAAAAAATCATGTTACACACTTTTTCTCCAAATGCTAATTGCATCTCTTTGACTGTAACTCCTTTAGTGTACAAAAAAAACTTTACCAAATTGAGGAGTTTAAGTCAATCAAAATGCCCAGTAAGCCAAGTTAGCATTCAGAGTGACCAAACAGAACTGCTCCCCTTCTGTCAGTGCTACTTAATAATAGTTTTCATCAGTATTTCAAATTGAGTTTGAATTCAGTAATGTGAGGGAATGGGATTTGTGCACACACACATGGATACACAAGCAGGGAGCTGCAGTGAGAACAAGCAGATGTTATAAACTGCTTAAGCAGCTCCAAACACTGCAGAAGATGCACAGCACTGAGAGGTAACAGCCTGTAGGGGGGTTGGAGGGAGTCTGCTCTAAAATCCATGGGCCTGAGTCTGGTGCCTGACCTCAAAACCACCCTAGTCTGAAGGAGAGGTTGGACCAGTTGACCTGCTGACATCCCTTCTAAACTGAATTACCTACCATCCCTTCGGTTTTAGAGCTTTACATCTCATAATTCTCCGGGCAGGGAATCCCAGTTTTCTCAGGCACTATTAAAATATAATTGCTTGCTATTCATTAGATATTAATGCCTGCATAGAATTTATAATTTAGCAATTAACTTTCAGGTATGCAAATGCTGATCCCGTATAAGTGCGCAGGTTATCTCTAACAGGAGAATAAATATGAGCCTTAACAGAAGCAGGCAGCTCCCTTATTACTGTGTGGCAGATTAGTATGTTCTGTCCCTCAAATTTGGTACAGAACTTTGGAATCCCTTCAGGATGAAAAACACTATTTAGACATGTGTATTATATTTTGCAGCTGATCTTCTTAACATATTAATCACATCGATTCCATTAAATGGCTGCACACTGCATGGGTTTGGATTTCAGAGTTCCAACATTCCAATTGTCCAAAAGAAAAACCCTAAGAAAGTGCCAGAGAAAAAACCAGAAGTTTTTATGAAGTTTTGTGGAATAGTTTGGAATGAAAAATAGCAGCAATACACTAAATTTTTTATGCCTTCTGGCTTGCAGCAATCCTAAATCTTCATGACATTAAAATATGATTACAAGTGGCCAAAAAATAACGGGTATTTGAATATTAAAATAAATATATCTCACATGTTTGTTAAGGCTAGAATTTATGGATTTTGAATATAAACAAATATAAAGTATGAAATAATGCTCATGACCTAGGAGCAGTATTCCACCACATGGGCAATGTATGCAAAACAAATTAAAATAGATAAGCAATGTATTCTGAGTTATGTGAGTGTTTGTGTATGCTGAGTTGTTTGGCAGATATAGGATAGAGGATGAATATTTCAGTACATAAAATATACTTTATAAACATCCCTTTAATTCTAAAGTGCAAGGCACCATTCTGCATCCCGTGTCAATATACATAAGCCTCATGAATATCATACAATTTTCCAATTTTTATATATACCAGCTGCATAAATAACTAATAAAAGCTACAGAAATAAAAATATGGTGTTCACAAATGAACTGCTTTGAGTCCTGCATGCATAAAACAGTTCTCTTTTTGTTCCTTTTTTATCTGTTTACGTGGCAAAGGAAGAAAGCTCCTAATGCTTCAGATATAGCCAGTTGCTTTGATAGTTAAACACTAAATAAATCTGTGAAAGTGATTTTGATCTACAAGGGAGCTCATCTTCTCTATCTCACCCCCAAGAAAGCCAAGAGTATTTAATCTGCACTTGGAAGAAATTTGGAAGACAAACGAGCTCTTTAAGCTCTGCTTGCTTTACATTAAACATATTTACTGCCAGGCAGCTGATGGCTCTGCTCCTCCCCTCGCCTCACTAAAAGTGTCCTTAATTCTCTGGAACGAATACTTAAGTCTTTCTGCTGCTGGGCAGAGCATTTATTTTCCATTTCTCTGTAGAAGCCATCAGAAGCACCAATGAGACTTTTAATTTGATTGCCTTGGATCTATATTTGACAGTTTTTAAACCATCCCGGGGCAGGCAGGTTGTCACTTCTTCCACTGGGACTGTTTTCCAGGAGCACTTAGGAAGGGAAACACAAGGTGAGGGAGTGGGAGGTGAAGCCACAAAATCTGGAGACCACACTGCCTCAGCTGCAATAGGATTGTGTGACCAGGACAATCAGTATATTGAATTAATAAACTCCATTCACTGATTCATGTCAAGCAAAAAAGTGCAAAGCTATGTATTATCAGGATATTTGCTTTAGTTTAAAAAATGCAACAAAACAAGGAAAAGCAGAAACAAAGATCAGTTAAAAGCAATTTCCAATTACTACTACTACTACTACTACTAATAATAA